>PVHX01030601.1:0-15719 GCA_004024805.1 Geosciurus inauris | reverse complement strand
GGGCCAGCCCTCAGAGGGGGTCCTGTCATTCCCTGGGTCCTGGCTGACTTAGAGGGCAAGGGCCAGAATATTGGCTGCTCTTTCCTTGGCCTTTTTACTTCCTTGACTTTGGTCTCCAGGTTTTGGTTTTAAACATCCAGCAGGCCATTTTCACCAGTCTTGAAGTAGGAGTACTGGGTTTTAAACTCCAATGTCTATAGTCTTATCGTTACCCCTTCCATTTAACTGGGGTCAGCATTAGCAGGAAGCCAGCATCATGATCTATCGGTCCTGTAGGCAGTGGCTTATTATCTCAGATTTACACAGGTGGTTCCGTTAGAAGCAGTACTTCTGCAAAGCATTAACAGGCAACAGTTATAAAGTTCTATGAGGAAGATACAAAATACAAACATTCAGTCCTTGCTATCTGAAGGGAAATGCTTTGATTTCGAGCAAGGTGATGAGATATCCTAGACATTAGTGACTCCATTTTGGTTCTGGAACTACATCTTGGCCTGGGGCCAGGGCTTATGAGCTGCCAAGAAAAATAAACTTGGGATGCCCTGTTCCCCTGCAGCCCCCCAGGGTCCCTAAACACAGGAATCTGTTGTTACCCGGCCACCTGCACCCAAGGTCAATTCTAGCTTAACACACTCAAGGCCATTCCCAGCTTGCTCTATCCTTGGTAAAAAAGATATAAAACCCTCTTTAAGAGTGGCCGCTGCCCGACTCTCCTGGGCAGCTTGGCAGGCTTTCCCGGTCAATACACTGTGCTTTCTGGGCAGGAGACTCTGTCTCGGGAGATTTCTTTGAGCGTTCTGTCCTAACACAGACTCTGTCCCAGAGGCCACAGTAAATCTGACTAGTAGAAAGATCACAAAGCCATCTGGGGGATGGACGTCCTATGAGAAAAACAGGAAGACGTGACTGTCAGAGTGAGGTGAGTGCCACACAGAAACCCCAAGTGCTCCAGCACACATGAGAACAACCCAGCGATCCCCTCCCCAGGAAGCGCCAGAGCCGAGGCCGCGAGGTCATAGCACCTCCACGGGAGTGCACATCTCTGGGGACTTGGTCACTGTCAGAGTCCTCAGGAACGTGAACAGCACGAGCTCCAGTCCCAGCGGTGGTGAACATCCAGGGCACTCGGTGCTGGTGCCGTGAGACGCTTTGCTCACGAGTCCCCCTGTGCCAAGGAGAGGGACCTTCTGCAGCGTCAGCAGGAGCTCTTCAGGTGTAGTTGGCCAGGGCTTCCCTGTACATACACATCCTCTGTCCCCACCTGGGGACAGGCCGTGAAGCTAAGTGGTCATACCAGTGAAAACAGAGCGCCCGTCTCTGCTTGAGACTGGGGAGGTCAGCAGTAGGCCTGGTTTCTGTGCCCACCCCTCACGGGCACCCTGTAGCGCATCTCCCCAGCCTAGAGGAGCCCAGGGCCAGAAGTTGGTCCCATTAACCATTATATCCTGTTGGGTGCTGGACATCTAATTCCAGGCCTGAAGAACAAGTTAGTCCCAAACCAGTCACCCACCTATGAAATCTCCACAGGTCGACCTTGAGGTCCTAGGTCCATCCTGTCTCCTGGGTGGAGTTAGGTCGTTTATCCTAAGTGTGGCCATGTTGTTCCCAGCAGCTCAGGGCTCTCTGCTCTCCAGGTCCCTGGTGGGGGTGCCGTGTGTATTCATCCCAAATGTGGAAGGGAGGGTCCTATGTCCTTGACAATCGGCAGTAGCTGTGGAGACGAGGGCAGAGGGGCTCGGCGTGGCCTGGCGCCTGCAGAAGCCTGGAGGTTGGCTGCTCTGAGCCAAGAAGACTGGCCCCCTAGCTGGTGTGGCAAGTCTGGTTTCTGGGCAGCGGTTCTTAAGGAGTCCATCTCCCCATCTGTTCTCGTGTTAAAGACTGGACCTTCATCCAGTTGTTCCCTGGTAAAGGAGATGCCCACCAGGGTAGCCAAGCAGTGCTGGAAAGAGGCAATAACCCTTAGCCGGGCGCGGTGGCTCAAGCCTGTCATCCCAGCACTTAGGGAGGCTGAGACAGGAGGATCGCGAGTTCAAAGCCAGCCTCAGCAATGGCGAGACGCTAAGCAACTCAGTGAGACCCTGTCTCTACATAAAACACAACATAGGGCTGGGGATGTGGCTCAGTGGTCGAGTGCCCCTGAGTTCAATCCCCAGTACCAAAAAAAAAGAGGCCATAACCCGCACATCCAGCCACCTTCCTTAAAAACCTCACCGCGGGGAATGGGGCAGGGGCAAGTCTGAAAGTTAGTTTCAGTGGATTTATTTAAAATAACAAAGAAATGAAGAAAAGTCTACACATCGCCCTTGTCTTCAGGGGAGATACGTCAGGTCCCTGGGAGTCCACTCGGGACACTGAGATGGTGTGTCCAGCTGGAAATCCCAGGTGCTTCTACGCTGTGAGAGTGAAGGGAGTGGCCCCATAACTCAATCTGCACTGAAGTTCCAGGTCCTCATAGGAACACTGATTCTGCCCCAAATGTGGTAGAACCTTGAGTCCACACTCCTCAGGGCCCAGGTGCAGACCCATGGCCATCACAGGCTTCCTAGGAGCAGAGCTCCTCATCCTCAGGTCTGTTTGAAGGAAAGGGCACCCACAGAAGTCCCCGCGGACCCCAGCTGAGGAAACAGAGCAAGGGAAGGGCCTTCTTCAGGAAAGGCTGCCCCCTGGAGCCACGTCCTCAAACGTAGCTGCCGCGCTGGGTCTTCTCTGAAGACTGAGGTCTCCACGAGAGTGCCGGAGAAGTCGAATGCCCAACACCTCAGCTGATCGTTGGGTGGTTTCCAAAATGAAAGAGGGATGGCGATCCTTCAGATGGGTGATGGGAGACCCAGTGTGGAGTGGCTTCCTCTGACCATGCTGTGGTCACCTCTGCAGCCCCTTCTGTCTGGTGGGAAGGCCCCGAGCCGTCTGGCTAGGTACCAGTGAACACCAGCAGACATTTAAATGCTTGGCAAGAAGGTGGTTGAGTGAAGCCCGCCTGCCAGTCTTCTCCCAGGCAGGTGAGAGGCCTGGGGTGGTGGCCATTTATCTTCACCTGCCGTCGCTAAGGACATGGCAGCATGTCCTGCCTGTTGTGTTGGGCTGAGCAGGAGAAACTGCCCATCGGCCCCCAGACACGAGCGGAGCTGTCCAGGGCTCTTCCTCTAGGCCTCTGCTGGCCTAGGGTAGAAGGTGCACTATCACACACTCAGGCGGAGGAAGGCCATGTGCTAAGGAACAGGAGTGCGGGATTCAGTTCACCACTGCGCTCTGAGGTCGACTCTCCAGGAGCAAGGTTCGACATCCATCGTCTGGTCCTGGTGTGAGATAACCAATGCCGGCCCTTTAACTTTTTTCTTTTTCTTTTTTTGGAACCAGGGATTGAACCCAATGTGCTTAACCAGTAAGCCACACTCCCAGCCCCTTTTTGTTTTTTATTTTGAGACAGGTTCTTGCTAAGTTGCTTAGCCAGAGGTGGAGCTCCCACCCTTAGTTCTTGAGAGGGCTGAAATCCCCCTCTGTCACTAAGCCAAGGACCCTGCTTGTCCAGAGTCAAGGTCCCCCTGTCAGGGAACTTCTCCAGTGACATTATTAGTGCCACGTAATAACAGAAATGAGCATAGCCAGAGAGCCCAGGCCTGGGTCTCCTCCCGGGTCTCCTGTGGGTGTGCAGGGACACCATGACTTTTGTGGGTCCCTCTGGCCATGACGGGAGCACTGCAGCTGGCCTTTGATGTGACCTTCGGCGCATCCACACTCCTGACTGTTGTAGACAGCAGGGGCCCCAGACGTGGGGGGCCGGGGCGGTGCCCAGTGTGGCTGAAAGCACAGGCACCAGCAGGTGCATGGGCCTGGGGGGCAAGCCCAAGGCCAGCACTGCACTGACTTGACCCTTGACAGGCTGTCTGCACTGGGGGGCAGGGCCACAGCCTCCCAGGGCGTCACCTGGCCTGGGCCAGAGCCTGCTGGACCCCAACTCACAGGATTCCATCTCCAAAGGAAAGAAGAAAGCAGCTACCTGCTGTCCCTGTCCCACAGAATCCAGGAACACCCACTTGCAGATGCAGCCCTCTGGGCCCCCTGCAGGATCCTAGGGTCTCAGTTCTGGGCGGTGGGGCTGCCGTAGCCGGAGCTTTGGAAGAGGGCAGGCTTAGCTTCTAACCCCAGCATGAGATAATGGTGCGTAGGAACCTGGGATGGAGAAAATAGCCTAATGGACAGGTTGGCAGGAAGTGAAGAAGAATCATCTAGGGGGGACGGTCAGTGTAGGTAATGAATGATCAGGTCAGGAAGATGGGCTGATCCAGAGGAAATAGTATCTCCAGAACACTTCCAGGGGATTGTTCCTCCCTGCAAGGGGCTGAACCCCCCTGGGCCACTCCCTTCCTGCCTGGACCCCTGGGCAGCTTCGTCCCAGCCCTTGGATCACTACCTCTGGCCCACCTTTTGGTCACTAGGCAGGATGGGGGAGGAGAAAGCATGAGAACAAAGGAAATCTAAAATGTGTGGAAGGGGAGGACACCCCCACTTCCCGGACACTCAGCCCTGGACCCCTTCTTTTCAGAGAGTCTATCCCTGTTTAATGCTTTCTGAGGTTGGTGTTTCCTGGGTGTCCAGTCTTCAATGCCAGGGAAGTGGGACTCGGCCCTGACTCAGCACTGTTATCACCCCCCTTGCCCAGACTCACCTCGTGGGGCCTGGGCACCTGCCAGCTGATGGCTGCCCATTGCTGGTCTGTGAAGATACCAAGGGCCTCCAAAGCATCAGGAGCCTAAGTCCTTAGGTGCCCAAGCGTCCACCCCTGGACCCTGCAGTCCTGATAAGGATCCTCTCTGTAGGGCCTGGGCCTGCTCGTGTTGGGCGGGCCCGGTGACTCTACCTGGATTCTGATGACCTTCCCCTGCCTCTGAGGACATTGCTGATTATCCACCAAGTGGATTTGTAACAGAGCAGTTAGACAGGGAAGGACAGGCAGCTGGTTACCCAAGAGGAAATGGGCTGCTAACAGCTCCCAGCAGGACGCGACCCCCCACTTGGTGGTCAACACCTTAACAGCCCCTGCGAGGGGAAGGGTCGCCCCCTGGTGAGCTCTCTTTTCCTGCCTTTTGGGCACTTAGTAAGTATGCAGGAAAGAAAGGGAGGGTGGGGTCTGTAAGAAAGCAAGGCACCCCCACCTCCTTGGGCACAAGCTCTGGGTCCAGGCTTCTCTCTGAAGAAATCGCTCTTAAATAAAACTTGCTTTCTACACTTGCCTTGGCATTTCTCCAGTGTTTAATCTTCAGCACTGGGGGAACAAGGACCCAATTCTGATTTCCAAGACCAGAATAAGCCGTTCCCTCAGGAAAATGTTTTAAAACTGTTACTATTATTTTGCAGTCCTGGGGATTTGAACCAGCAGTGTTCCACCACTGAGCTACATCCTCAGCCCTTTTTATTTTTTTTTTATTTTGAGATAGGGGCTCACTAAATTGCCCAGGCTGGCCTTGAACTTGAGATCCTCCTGTTTCAACCTCTTGAGTTGCAGGGATCACAGGTATGAACCACAGTGCCCAAATAATTTTAACAAAATTATTTTCTCCAATTCCCTCAGGAAGGCATTTTTTTATTACCCCGCCAATTTTTCTCCAGTGTTCTCCCCATCTGTAAATAAAGGGTTATGGAAAATATTCCTACAAGACAGCTCCCCAGAAAAACAGAGGGGAAGTGTGGCTCAGGAGGAGGGAGGGAAATTAGCCAAGCATTAACCCTTCCCAGCATGTCGTTTCCCAGTAACAAGGGCCCCAGAGGAGAAAGCAAACTTCCCTCCCTTCCCGGGCCATCCGCAGCATCTCCACCAAAAGCAAACACTCAACCCTTCCCAACCACAGTGGGCTGAAGGGAGGAGGCAGACACTGAAATGCTGGATCCTGGATTTTGCCCTTTCCCATTGCAGATGAGTCCTGGGAGGAGATGAAACAGTGAGGCTCTAGGTAACCATGGGGCCCAGAGGAGGAAGGTAAGGAGTGAACACGGAGTTGTGAGCTCTCCCCAGTGACAAGGAGTTCCAGACCTTTTACAACTGCCTTCCTGAGTTAAAATCTCAACCTGCACACCTGGGTCCCTGACTCTCCACACAGCACGTCCTCAGTCTCCGATGATTAACTCATCCTCATTGTAAACTAGAAACCCAGACTCCTTCTGTAATGCAGGGGCCATTCCTATACCCAGAAAATGAGCCCCCCGTGCCTGATGGATGGACTCTGCCGCAGAGTGAAGGAGATCCTGCTGCTCTGAGGTCTGCTTCCCATCTCCTGCCTGTCATTGGTGCGCCAGGTGCTTACGGTAACAACCCAGCCCCTTCCGTGGGCATCCTGAATTCTGGAGAAAGCCCTGGTCAGCTTTCTGTTCTTCAAGGTCTCATTGATCTCCCTGATCAGGAGGTCATGTGGCCCAGAGTCACACAGCCCTTAGAGAAGTCCCATTGTTCCCTGGGATTAAACTGATTCAGAGGGCAAGAGCCAAATATTGGCTATTTTCTCTTTTGGGGCCCTTTTATTTCCTTTACTTTAGTCTCTAACCTTTGGTCTTAACCATCCTGAAATCCAGATTCACCAGTCTTACAGTAAGAGTACTGGGTTTTATCTTTAATGTCTATAACTTTAGAGTTTTTTATCGCTTTTATTTAATTGGGATCTATATTAGTACTGGAAGTTAGGCTTACATCCTGTCTGTATTGAAAGTTATACTTCTGTAAGGCACTAACAAATAACAGTTACAGTTTACAAGGAAAATACAAAATGAAATTAACAAGAGTAAAAATATATTGAAGCCAGACGCGGTGGCACACGCCTGTAATCCCAGCACTTTGGGAGGCTGAGACAGGAGAATCGCGAGTTCAAAGCCAGCCTCAGCAATGGCGAGGTGCTAAGCAACTCAGTGAGAACATGTCTCTACATACAACACAAAATAGGGCTGGGAATGTGGCTCAGTGGTTGAGTGCCCCTGAGTTCAATCCCCGGTACCACAAAAAAAAAAAAAAAAAAAAATTGAGTTTGTACAATAGCTATGAACCAAGAACATAATTTTAGCCAGGCGTGGTGGCACACACCTATAATCCCAGCACTCTGGGAGGCTGAAACAGGAGAATTGTGAGTTCAAAGCCAGCCTCAGCAAAGGTGAGGCACTAAGCAACTCAGTGAGACCCTGTCTCTACATACAACACAAAATAGGGCTGGGGATGTGGCTCAGTGGTCGAGTGCCCCTGAGTTCAATCCCTGTTAACAACAACAAAAAAACCCATAATTTTATAATCCAAAGGCTTTACTTTAAACTTTAGTTTGAAGAACACCAGTTTGGTAAAATGCTCTTCTAAACCTTATACTTTAAAGACATATACTTGGAAGATATGACAAAGAACACAGCAACAGTCCCATAATTACACTGGTGTTCTTACATTAACCAAGTTTATCTTTTTAAAAAATATTTATTTTTTTTAGTTGTAGGTGGACAGAATATCTTTATTTTATTTTTACGTGGTGCTGAGGATCGAACCCAGTACCTCACGCATGCCAGGCGAGCACGCTGCCACTGCGCCATAACCCCAACCCAACCAAGTTTATCTTTTAAAGAAAAGTTTAGACGGGGCTGGGATGGTAGCTCAGCGGTAGAGCGCTTCCCTCGCATGCGTGAAGCCCTGGGTTCGATCCTCAGCACCACATACAAAGCAATAAAATAAAGACATTGTGTCCATCAACAACTAAAAAATATTAAAAAAAAAAAAAGAAAAGTTTAGACTACATAAGGCAGTGTAATACTCTAAAATAACTGTTGTTATTTAACTACAGTTGTTATTTAACTAGCCCTAATTCCTTCAAGACTAATGTCTCTAAACAATAAAACTTAGCAGACACAAGAGATTATCTTGATAGATAAGAACAGATTAATGTCTTGAGAAATCTTTGAAACTTCAACCCATCAAGGATTAAACTTTGGCTTATATCAGTACATTAATATTTGACCTTAGGGGAAGACTTTGAATAACTTTGACTGATTGTGCTACTTATATACAACCAGCTTACACACACACTTTGTGACATTTGCCCTCCACAGACCTACAACTTACTTAGACATTCTACAACTTTTTACTTTACCACAAAGACTTTCTCATCCAGAAATATTTATTTTCCTTCTACTTTCCATACTACAATATATTTCTTTTTTTAAAATATTTTTTAGTTATAGATGGACACAATATCTTTGTTTTGTTTATTTATTGTTTTTATGTGGTGCTGAGGATCGAACCCAGTGCCTCACATGTGCGAGACAAGCGCTCTGCCACTGAACCACAACCCCAGCCCAATATATTTCTATACCTAGAACCTTCTTATCCCTTTCCTAGCTGTTGGCCACTTTTTAAAATTTACATTCTGAAACAACCTTATAAAATTTCTAAATTTAGACAAATTACTCCATTTTAATAAAATGGAATACTTTTATGTTTTTGTACTACTTTAATTGAAACCCAGCTGAAAACTTCTTATACTCTGTGCATATAAATTATACCTGATAGCTGGGCGTGATGGTACATGCCTATAATCTCAGGACTCTGGGAGACTGACACAGGAGAATTGTGAGTTCAAAGCCAGCTTCAGCAATGGCAAGGCACTAAGCAACTCAGTGAAACTCTGTCTCTAAATAAAACACAAAATAGGGCTGAGGATGTGGCTTAGTGGTTGAGTACCTGAGTTCAATCCCAGGTACCAAAATATAAAATAAAATAAAAAATAAATTACACCCGATAGAATCTTAACTCTTAGTAATCTTGTTTTAGTGAAGACACAGACACAAAGCAACCTCAAGCCTTTTCATTTACTCATTTATGAAAACACACATAATGTTAAAATATATTGCCTTATGGAATTTAAGAAGTCAAGAGTGCTTGATTTTATATTTAGCTGTTGATGTTTTAGCACTTTAACTTTGTAAATTAATCAGATGTCTCCTTAACAAACACATTCACTTCATTAAATCCCATTGCTGTTAAATCCATTTTATTCATTTTTAACTGTAAAAATCAAGATATCAGACAAATGCAGTGAACAGTACTATCCATGTCTTTCTTGTTGAAGAAAAACCCTAGAAGCAATGGATATTACATTTGAGACATTTTACAGAGACCAATACTCTATTAATTATCTGACCACCTAGAGAAACTTGTGAGTTAGTCATTTTAGAGACATCTTTTAAATTGAATCCCTGTTTTTAAATTGAATCCCTTCTTTTATTTTTTGGTATCAGGGATTGAACTCAGGGGCACTTGACCACTGAGCCACATCCCCAGCCCTATTTTGTGTTTTATTTAGAGACAGGGTCTCACTGAGTTGCTTAGTGCCTCACCATTGCTGAGGCTGGTTTTGAACTTGTGATCCTCTTGCCTCATCCTCCCGAGCTGCTGGGATTATAGGCATATGCCACAGTGGCTGGCTGAACCCCCTTTTTAAGTCATGTCAACTAAAATATATTTGGATCCATTTCTCATTTAAATTCTAATTTATGAGTGCTCATTTATCTATATGCCAGTTTTTATACTATGTACATGATATACAGACACATGCACATATATAGTCACAACAACACAATACACAGGTGTACACACATACACAAAACAGACAGGAGACAGAGATCTTGTAGCTGTTTGATGTAAGAGAAAATTTTCCCAATATACTTAAGAGCTAACTCTTGAAATTTGGCCCCTGAACAGAGTGTAAAAAACTTCTATAGTTTGATAAAATAAGACTGATCAGAAAAAGATTTTAATTTAGGCATAAAGAATCAAATGTGACTTCACCATAAAACCATTAGCTCAGAAATAGAATTTAAAAAAACAAGAGTTCTAAAAAAAAATGACACAGCTGTTAATTACTCTAGTAAAGCAGCACGCAGATATCTTTATCAAATCAGTTTACATTTTGGCTCAGATTAGAGTCAGTTCATATATTGAAAGAATGAGAGAGTTCTGAAATCCTTAGGTAAATATTCTCAAAGTAAAAAAGACTTGACCATTTCATTTTGCCTCCCTGTGATGCACCGCTTAGGGAAAAACTTGTTAAGAAGCAGGGTGGAGCCAGGTGTAGTGGTGCACACCTGTAATCCCTGCACTTTGGGAGGCTGAGACAGGAGGATCACGAGTTCAAAGCCAGCCTCAGCAATGGTGAGGCGCTAAGAAACTCAGTGAGACCCTGTCTCTAAATAAAACACAAAATAGGGCTGGGGATGTGGCTCAGTGGTCGAGTGCCCCTGAGTTAAATCCCCAGTATGAAAAATGAATAAATAAATAAATAAAATTGGGCTGGGGATGTGGCTCAGAGTGCCCTTAAGTTCAATCTCAAGTACCAAAAAAAAAAAAAAAAAAGAAGCTGCTCTGCATTCCTAATGTCTACAAGTCAAAGAAAGTGAATTCAATTGGTTCTATTTATGTTTGGTTATTAGACAGTCTAGTGTAAAAGATAAAAATGTATCAATTTGCCAAATAAATGTATACTGTAGCCCCGTGCAGTAGCTTATGCCTGTAATCCCAGCACTTTGGGAGGCTGAGTCAAAAGGATCGCAAGTTCAAAACCAGCCTCAGCAATGGCGAGGTGCTGAGCAACTCAGTGAGACCCTGTCTCTACATAAAACACAAAATAGGGTTGGGGATGTGGCTCAGTGGTCGAGTGTCTCTGATTTCAAGCCCCAATACCAAAACAAAAACAAACCAAAAAAAGAAAAAAAAACAAAACAAGAAGCCCCCAAGACTGGATACAGAAGAGCACTCACCCTGTCACCTGGTCACTCCTGGTCATGAGCCTTGCCTGGGAAAATGTAGGCATCCTCTGATTCTCTGATCCTGGTTTCTCCTGCCAGGGTGCATGATGGTCTCCAAGCTGACACTCTGACTCTGCCATCTTTGGGCACTGGTCTAGAATAAGTGGCACAGGCCTGTGATCACAATGACTCAGGCAGCTGAGGCTGGACACTGCACTTTTGAAGCTAGCCTGTCTCAAAAAATCAGAAAGGAATGTGACTCTGTGGTAGAGGACCCCTGGGTTGAGGTAGGAATTTGGAGATAAAGGGAGAGACACTGAGTCTCAGAGGAAGCACCCATGAGCTACGGGAACAGGAACGCCATGAACAGTTGCAACTCCTGAGCGAGTGGCCGGCATGGTGCCCTTGGCCCTGCCCTTGCTTACAAAAGCAACATGGGGCAACTCAGAAGAGCAGGAGAACTGGCAGAGGTTTCCCTGGGCCCTGGTCCAGCTCTGGTCCAGCCCCACGCCCCAGCCCTGCAAGGTCAGCACCCACATGGACAAGCTGCCATCTCTCCCCCTGGAGATAGCTGCTCCTCCCTGGGGCATGCGCCTGCTTGCCTAAATCAACCCGTCTATGCCTCTGGCTGGTGGAGGCTGTCGCTCTTCTGCCACATAGGCCAAGGACCCTGCTAATGTCCCTTCTCTCTGGGATCTCCTTGGGTCCTTCTTTAGATAGGCCTCTTTCCCATGATGGGTTCAATCCCCAGCACAAAACAGACCAAGAGTAAGGGGAGGAGGGGGATTTCAGTTAGAGAGCAGGAGGATTGTTCGTGACTCTTGGGAGGGGGCTGGGTCTGCCCCAGAGAGGAGAGGCTGCTCTCTTTCAGTCCTGATATGGCCCTTTTTCAAACAGGGTCAGAAGTGGACCAGACAGAGACAGTGTTGCTGGGAATTTTATCAGGGCTACATATCACAATGGGCCAGTCATGAGCCTGGTGAGCTTGGCAGGCACAGCAGCAGCCACAGCCACCAAGGTCCCCAAGTCTATGTGGCTGGCTAGGGGGTGTCTAGACTGGGACAGAATGCTGGTGACCGAAAGATTATTTCTCAGGGGATGAGAGGGCATTTGCCTGGTGACAAGACCAATTGTGGAAGTCTGAATTGGTTCAAAGTTGAGCCCAAAAGTCGGGGCAAATTTCCCTACCAGACAACAGCTCAAGAACCCCAAATTACTTCCAGAACCCTGAATTGGCTAAAAAGGCCCAAAGCAAAGGAGCAGGGAGGAGGGTCAGTGTGCCCTACAGAGAGGACTTGCCAGGGGTCAAACAAACTTTGAGCCCCAAAATTCCTAAACATTTATTTTGCTGTCTACTGGGAGGAGCAGGGCAGTGGAGACCCGTGTGTAGGGCAGAAGAGGAGAGTTCCAAAACACCGGAGGTTGGTGGCTGCAGGGAGGGGCACAGTCCTCCAAAGTCCCTTTGTAAAATCTCAACTCCAGATGGAGTCACTCTGGCTCAGGCCTGCACGTATCTGCTCACCTGCTCTTTGTGCTTCTGTGATGAATTCTTTGCTGTGCTTGCTTCTCACGGATGGGGGTGCAAAACCACAGGCTGCCAGACCCCCTGGTCAGTTACCTAAAGTTCCAGGAACTGAAAGGGGACATAGGAGGCACTGTCACGGTTGAACTGTAAATAACTATAGATTGAATATCGGCCGAACCCTGTTGTCCTGAGTCATGCAGCTGCTCACCTATAATAACCTCTGAAACCCTCCCTTCGGGGTCACTCTCTGAAGGAAAGGAGAGCTGACCCCAATCGATTGGCCCGTGTGCCTATTTCCTCAATAAACTTTGCTGCTTCTGAGAGTCGTCTGGGCTGCACTTTTGGGGAGAGTGCGGGCTGCATGCAACACCTTCACAGGGGTGCCGTGCAGCCAAAGCACCAGCACGGGCACTAGTCCACCAGAGTGGAGGTGCCACTCGGGCCCAGGCAGAGAGGAGAAAAGGGTCTGGGCCACACTCTTGCGTGCTTAGCATGTGCGAGGCCTTGGGCTCAACCCCAGCCCTGGGGAAGAAAATGAAAGCGAGAACAATATAAAAGGGGAAATGAACTTAATGACAGTTTGGCCCAAACTGGGAAGAAAGCTCATCTGCTGTCCCTGTCCTAGAGAAATACCACTGTGATAGGAACAGAAAGCCTGCAAACACCCATTTGTGGATGCAGCTGACTGGGCTGGCCAAGGGACTGTTGTGATTCCACTTCTCACTGGACTCTCTGGCCGCTGGCTCTGGGGGCTGGGCCCCAGGCAGGGTCCCCCTGGGGGCTCCACACGAGCAAGGCCTTACCATGACAGCCTTCGGGCTGACTGCTCCTGGCAAGCCTGCATGGGTTGTCAGGGGAACACCCATACTTCCCAGCGGATTGGTGGCGTCTTAATTGGTTTATTATATTTGTTTAAGTATTCATATTTCGGAGGTTTTAAAGAGCAGCAGGTGTGGTGGGCTTGAGCCAGGGATCCCTCCTGGCACATCTGTCCTCCCCAGGAAGCAGCGCCCGCGAGCAGGCACCTGTCCCACCTTCCCCCTCCTTTCCAAGGGCTCCTGCAGCAGGTCCAGATATGAGGGCGACATGGCATCTTAGACCTGGAATCCCCTATCTTGGTCCCTGGACCCCTGGGTAACAGGGTCCACAAAACTTGTTTCTGCTGTTTCTTAGTCAAGATAGGCGTGTGCCCATAGTCCACTTAAGCCAAGGCTAGAGGTCTCTGGTTTGCCCTGGGGTCTCTCAGGAAGTGGGGAGCCCCTGGAGGGAGCCCAGCAGCAGGAAGGGAGCCCAGGCCCCCCATGATAAGCGGCAGAGGCAGGGCAGATCCTGTGGATCAAAGGCTGGGCCATTGGAGATTTTCCATTTCTGGACAGAGGTGAGGCAGAAGAGGGGCTGGAGGCCCCAGGGGTGGGCTCTGTCTGGGTGGGAGTGATGGGGAGGATTGCATGGGCCCTGCTCTTCTCACTGTGGGGCTGGAGGCGCTGAGATCTCGCTCCAGGTGGGCTCTGCTGGGCTCCAACTGGACCCTCTCATCTGGGGAGAGAGAGGGATGAGGGGCGGGCACAGACCCTGGTGCCGTGCAGACACTCAGGTGTGGCACAGGTGCTCCAGCCCACACAGCTCTGTGTCTGCAGGCATGCAAGCCACCCCCCCAGCCTGGGCTGGGCTCTGAGCCCAGCAGAATGGAACCCACTAGCCCTGGGCTCAGAGAGAATGGGTGTGTCCCAGACACAAATTCCCAGGAGCCCTGAGAGGAGCAGGGAGACCACCCCCACGCTGCTTTCCTGGGGGCCCCGAGTACAAGCGAGGCCTGGGGAAGGTCCACTGGGCCCCCACTGTACTCCCGAGCCAGTGGGGGTGAGGACCAAGGGGCAGACTCCCCAGGACAGGCCCCAGGAGACCCCCGCCCTGTCCTGGACCACGTGCAGACCTCTTACCTGCACCAGCAACAGTGAACGCCGGCGCCAGCACCAGCCGAGGGCGCCCACCGCCAGGATAAAGAGGACAGCAACCAGGACCCCCACCATGGACTGGGGCACGGCCTGGGACTTGGTTTGCAGAGTCTCTGAGCCTGGGACCTACCTGGCTTACAGCATCTGGGAGGGACAGATGGCCAGAGTCGACCTCCATCCCTGGTCACTCCACACATCACTCACTGGCCACAGCAGCGTCCCCACTGCCTGCCCACCCCACACGGTCCTGGGCAGGGACATCACTGGGTGGGGGTGCCTGGCAGGTGGGACTGTAGTGGCACCCTCTCCTCCACAGAAAATCTTAATTAAGCTTATCCAGAAATCTGCACCATAATTGATCTTAGGACAATCAGCGAGGGAGTCTCTACAAGAGTTTAATGTAGTTGCACTTCCTATTTCCTGTTGTTGTGTCTTGCTTGGCCACCAGCCTGGAAGAGATCTGCACTCCAGGTGTTGAGCGCCCCTTTACTAATTTTTTCACACACATTTATGGACTGTCTGGTGTAATAACGACATAAGAGGCTATAGAAGTGCTTGCAAATGCACAGTGAGGTAGGAAGGACAGGTCCCCAACAAGGCCTCTGGCCTTACCCAGCTTCACAGAGATGTTCACATTTCAGAGATAAGAGAAGAGGTTATTAGTCGGGCTCCACAGTGACAGCTGGCAGGGGAGGACAGAAAGGGGAGAAGCAGCTCTTCCCTCTCAGGCGCTGTCCTTGAAGGGTTAACTTGCCTAGACAGTGAGAGAAAAAGCTGCTTCTGTGTGAACTCCTGCACTGTGAGCTTCTGAGCCCCTCCCCTGACACTCCGGGTGTAAAGCTCTGAACCTGCCTGAACTTGGGGTGCAGGGGGATTAACTGATTACAGTGAAAGCCGTACCCTCTGAACCGCTGCAGCCAAATAAACCTGCTTCCTGTTTGCTATCCAGTGTCCTGCCTTGGCTGTCCCTACTACAGGACAGGCTCTGGGCACAGTGGCCCTGGGGTGGGCTGAGCACTGAGGAGCCTGGGGAGGGGGTGGTACCTCAGGGACAGGGAGGAAGCACCTAACCCCAGGAGGCGTGGACAGCCCCAGGCCTGCTGCCTCCTCCTGGTCTTGAGACTCTGCTGGGGAGACACCATCCTCCCAGCCCTGGGCAGCAAGTGTAGGTAGGGCTCCCTGGGTCCCCTCCAGGGGCCAGATCACAGCTTCTGCCAGCTGGGGCTCAGGTGACAGGGGTGGGTTAGAACAGTGTGGGGGCGTGGCCACCTTGGCTCTTCCAGGGAAGAAAAGGGTGGGGGTGGGCAGTGGGGTTTAGGCTGGGAGGGGCCTGGCAGGGCAGGAGGGCATGGGCATTCAGGACATATCCTGCGGTCCCTGGAGAGGCCTGGGGACGCAGAGGAGCAGGAGAGGGGGACGTTTTCTGTGGCCCCCTCTGTGGACAACTGACACGAGCAGGTGGGGGAAGGCAGGGAGGT
>PVHX01030600.1:0-15715 GCA_004024805.1 Geosciurus inauris | reverse complement strand
ACTAAAATTCATCATAGATGTGATCCAAAAGAGCTAAAAGTGATATTATCAGATACTTTCTCTGTCCTACTCATGTTCATATGCTCTGAGTATGGCCATGGCAGTCACCGAGTGATGGAGGCACCAGAGGCTCCTAGTGAGGGAGCAAATGTGAGGTGTTGTTGCCTTCTCCTTTCTAAGAAATCACAATCACATTGAATTGGCATGATTTTTCCTTGGATGTGGATTTGCAAGGAAGTACACAGATGTGTCTAGGTGAGGAGGGCTCAGGGATCTGACTCACTGCAAAGACAAAAATCTGTGTCCCATCTTCGGTACTTAATGTCACCTGCAATTTAGTCCCAGAGGGTCTACTCTCAGTGCTGGGCCACCCTTCTGGGGAACCCTTTTTTATCTTGCATACCACAAAGTTTGGATACCTAGTGAACGAAAAGATCCTCTCAGGAAGAAGCCTTTAAACACATGGCCCTTTCAAGGAATTTCAGATAGGAGATTTTGAATCTGGAAATCAATCTATTACATTTTGTTGTTGTTGTTGCAATTACTCATTATTATTTTCTGCCCTAACTTGTTAGCTGCATTTTGGAAAGCATTTTTAATGCTATCATAGCATTTGTTAATACTTTTATTTGTTTATTAATGCACTCTTTTGCTATATTTGTATCACATTCTACCTTCTAAGTATTGCATTTTGGATAATGGAAATAAGGTAGCAAATATGACAAATATTGCTTTTGATCTTGGAATTTAGAGTCTAGTAATAATATGTAACAATCAATTTGATGAGAGTGTGTTGAATATTAGCAGATGGTATAATACACTTGCGGTATGTAATAAGAGGAAGTACCCTGGTCTGTGGAGGCAAGGATGGCTTCCGGGAAAAGACTGAGCTGAGATGTGATGAATGACTAGGACTTGGAGAAATGATAATGTGTCAGATACTTGGATTTACCCAACTAGGTCAGATATAAGTGAAATATAAGCACCTTTAGCATTTTCTGTTGTTTTGTAAGTTAAGATATAAGTCCCTTCATCCTTCTGTCACAGCTTGGCTCAAATATGTAGATAAAACACTTAGCTTGCAATGTGGATGAGCCTTGAAATTATATAATAAATCATAAAAAGAAAACATAAAATGTGACAGATTTAATTCCATTTTCATGAAATTTCTGGAATATACAAATCTATAAAGAACTAAAATGTTAAGAAATTTCAGATGGTAGGAAGGGGGAATGAATGGGAGTAATGTTAATAAGTACTGAATTTCTTTAAAGGCACTAAAAAATAACCTCAAATAACATAGTGGTGGTTTGATAACAATTTATTAAAATGAAATTTAATAAACAAATGTATAAATTAAATATAGTGATAACAATTCATAACCATAAAGTGATTACACTTTCTTAAGTTAAAACAAGCCAACAAAATTCATGGGTAGACTTGTTACACGACATGAGAAGATCCCCAAAACACAGTTTCTTCAGATATGGGCATTCACCAATGCCTCCACTTTTTCTTTATTTTTCTTTTTTTTTCCTTTTTAAAATTTTTTTTTTTTATCATTTTTTTCTCTATTTTAAGTACAGTGGAATGAACCCAGAGCGACACAAATACTAGGAAAGTGCTCTACTGGTCCACAGCCCTCCTCCACTCCTTTCTTTTAACTTTCTTTAAAATGCCCATTATGGTCTCAAAATTGTGGTCCTCCTGCCGCAGTTTTCTGTGCAGCTATAATTATAGGCATGTGACACCATGCCCACGAAAATCTCAATTTTTATGGAGAATCAAAGATAACAAAAGGATTCAGAGGGGAGGTGAAGGAGAAAGAAAAAAAACTGTGTATGAGGGAACCTCGGGAAACATCACAGAAGCTCAGAGTTGCATTGTCATAGTCCAGAAATACCCCAACCCGACCCACAGGCCTTTGCACATAATGGGTTATGGGTGGGGAGTTGGTGGAGAGACGACAGTGGTTGTTCCTCTTCAAGGAAAATAAGAGAAATGCTTTCTCATAATCAAAACTGTCAATTGTCATGAAATTTTTATAGACACCGAGAATCCAGTTGGAGGTATTTCCCACATCCACCTCCCAGTAGTGCTTACCAGAGGTAAAGGCCTGAACACCCCATGCAACATAACCCTCCACTGTCTGGAGCTCTTTACTTGAACCATCATCTCCAAATATCTTATTTCTATCTTCATCAGAAAGGCTGGTACAGCAATTGGCCCATCCTTGAATCACTCCATTATTCACTGCACAAAAAATTAAAAATCAGATCAGATCAGTAAATAGCATTTGTATGTCTCGGGGCAAAGATTGTCTACTTACTCCATCTCTTTATTTGCAACTCCTATAAGAAATGGTAGAGATCAGAGAGTTCAGACTCACTCATGTATGGACAAGGATTTTTGTACCCTCTCTAGCACACAGAAATATTTAACACATAGCACCAAATTAAAAAAAAAAAACAAACTTGAAGATATCTGGGGTGTGGGAAGGAGTGATTTAATACCTACTTTGGATAATTTGTTTAAGGACACACACAAAAGTCTTTTTTTCTTTAGTAGAAAACTCTTCTTCGGTTGTTGTTGATAATATTGGTAAATATATATCACTTTGCTATGATTGTGCATGCTGCATTATCAAACATCAAATAATTGGATGGAAAGCAACATATGTACACTTTACTTAAAAGTATCTCTGACATACATTATCTGTTGAGAACATACACTCAGTCTAACTTGAGTTCCAACCTCCTACTCTCTAGATGTCTTCCCTAGTGGGGCACTAACTTGGCTGCTCATGTTCACAGATCACTCACTTTTCAGTTGTTTTTATGTCCATTTAATGGTTTAAAAATTGTGCTATTTATGGCAAATTTAGTCGTTTTGATCATTAAATCTTACATTTCATAAATAACAAATACTCTGTGCCCAATGCATATCATAAATTCACTTGGGATATAGAATATATTAAAAACAACCAACATCAAATTTAAATCTTTCAAGTTAGAATAAACTGAAATAATGCAAAATATTGTTGGCTGCTCTGAAAAGTAAGCATTGTATTGCTTAATAACCACAAGACAGAATACTATTCCTTCTCTTGTACTGTCTGTATCAGAACTAAAATATGTATCTGAGCTATAAGTCAACAAGTGCACTCTTGATCATTGTATTATGACTAAATGGCAAAGAAGATATAAATATTTTAATGTTAGAAAAATTAAAAAAATGGAAACTAGCTGATTTGAAGGCGCACCCTAAAAAATTGAACCTGACTGCTAGAGGGATCACTCTTACCTCTAAACTTGTTCAGCATGTCCAGGATTCCAGTGATGTGCAATAAAGAGAGCTCTGGGTTCATTGGCTGGGGCTTCTGCCTCTGCAGTAACTCAATTCTGTAAAGAATAACATTAGTTGTGATCTCAAATCAAAGTTTAACCACACAATCCTTACAAATGTACCACTTTTGAATCCAAGATATTTTGGAAAACTCCCATTTTGGTGAATAAATTATATACATTATTAAACACTCTCTGGAACAAAAAATATGTTAAATTTTTTTTTACATTATTTAAAAAAATTTTTTTTTAGTTGTTGATGGATCTTTATTTTGTTCATTTATTATTTATATGTGGTGCTGAGGATCGAACCCAGTGCCTCAGGCATGCCAGGCAAGCACTCTACCACTGAGCTACAGCCCCAGCCCCTTTTTTTACATTTAATATACTAAAATTCAATCTCCTTATTCTTCTCAAACATTATCCAAATTAAAAAAAAAGAGTCTTATTCCCTCCCTCTATTCCTGAATCAACCTTGGGAAATGCAAACATCCTGGGCATCTTACAGGAAGCAGAATGTTCAACCATTGGAACTTCAGTTCACAGAGGTCAACAATAATATAGTCAGTGGATTCTACAGGGAAAAGTTCCATAAACCAGTGGCTTTGATTATCTCTCCCATTGAAGAGATCTAACACAGCCTGGCAGCCCTGACTCTGAGTGTTCTCAGGCAGCCCTTCCCCTGAGATCTGCCCACACCTGGAATGCTCTATGATGGAACATGATCTGGTCATTGCTACTCATGGTAATGAAGGCCTCTCCCATTTCCATCCCTGGGGAATGTTAATTGTTTCTGTCTTTTTAACATTTTACCTCTAAGATATCTTTCTCTGGGATAATTGAGCAAAATCTCCTTAGTAAATTTTATTTGGTCTGAGCTAAAGAGGATAGAAGAAATGGGTGAAACAAAGCCCAGAACACCAAATCATTCATAGGTATAACTGATTTAATCCACTTAAGAAGGAAAATTTTGAGACCAAGGAACATATTGCCTCAGAGCCTCTTTTCAAACAAAATATTAAATAACCACAAAGAAAGATGTTAATAATTGAAATCATAAACATTCTCTTCTTCAACAGAAAAAAACTTTCTCATAAAACAGAGATGATTATAAAACTCACCTTTCAAATACATCTCCTGTGTCCTAAAAGGAAAAAAAAAAAGGAAATATTAAAAATGGGAACACTGTCCTTCTGTATTCTCTCTGGTATTATGGTACTTTGGAGTGTTTATTTTTTTTTGGGGGGGGGTGGTTCTCATTCTTTTCTCAAAAATCACATTAGGCTTTGTTAATACCAAATCTCAAACTAAACATAAAAGACTGAGAAGGATGAAGCTTAGAAAGGTTCTGTTCAGTGATGGCAACAGGACCTAGGGTCCCATGTCTCTTATCTTCCAGTCTTATTCCAAAGGAGAGATCTGACCACTTCCAACAATTAAAACTAAATAGTAAAATATTTGATTGATTAGTAAATTCTGTACATCTTGCCTAGGAGAGGGACAAAGCCACAATTGCTTTTGTGCAAGGAAACTGTGTGATGATGGATTTGGAAAACATAAATTGAATATTTCCTCAAGAATGTTAACTTTCCTATGATCACTGAGATTTTGGATAATATCTCTGTATGTAGAATACTCATTATGACATGAGAATATTTTATTGTTTAGCTTCTAAAAAGTTCAAAATCTCTCAAGATTACAAAAATATACAGAAAGAAGTGATTGGACAATGATGGTCATAAAGCAGTGCATGTCACTCAGCTGAGCATAGTGGTCTCTGCAGGCAACATTGCCCAAACAAGAATTCCTATCTCTCAGGATGAACCCTCCCTGCTCACCTGGAGCAACTCCCCATCAGGCATGTGACACATCTCAGTCAGCTCTCTGTACATATCCTTTATCTTTTCTCTGTGTTGAGCCATTTTGATTTCACTGTCCCTGAGTTGTTGGAAAATCTCCTGTGCTTCTCTTTCTAGTGTCACCAGTTGTAATCGCTCTTCCTCAAAGAGAAATTCATGCAACATCTGATATTGATCTTGGATCATGTTCTTCCTTAAGGCCACATAGTCCTACAGAGATATTCATTTAAAAGAATTATGTGTTCATACTCTCAGCAGGAAATGTAAAATTTCAATATTGTTGTCTTAGCATGAAGAAATTACTTCATGTACTTTCTGTCTCATGCCTGCAAATGGTCTTAAATATTTACTAATCCTCTCTATCATCCTTTCTCTTTTTCTTGCCATTCCTGTCTTTAAATAAAGACTTGTTAGGTGTCCCAGGCTATCTCCCTATATGTCTCCTCAGGGTTCTTCATGAGTTATTTTCTCTTTTACTTTTATTTTCTCCCTTTTCTTTTGTTCCTTTGTCTGATCCTTCTAGATATTTTAAAATATTTATATACACACCATATTATACATTAAAAAAATACTCTACTTTGCCAGTAGGTAAAAACTATTTCTCTCCTCTATTCCAGAACTAAGTTAATTCAGTACTGTCTTATCCTCAGTGTCTGGGAAGGTATATCTAAACCTCCAAAGTATTCTTTACATTAGCTTCTACTGGCCACTACACTTTTTATATTACCAGAAATTTCTGCTTTTTCTGAGAGGAAAATACTATCCTTCCATGGTAACTCAAATTTAGCTGACAGCAACATTTTTATCTGCATAAAAACAAAGAAAAACTTTTCATACTTACCACAAAAGAATGAGATTTGCTAATTTCTTCATTTAGATTATCTTGCATCTCCTGAATAACTTTCCATAAAGAATCCATTTTCTTTAGAAGAGTTTCCTGCAGAATAACCAAAGGCTTTAGGGTTAGGGAAGACAATCATATAAGTTTCATCCTTTGTGTACTAGAAAAAAGCCATATTGTGAGAACAGTAATCTTGAGTTAGAAGAGAGTCAGATGTTTACAAATCAATCTAAATTGATTTCACTATTCAGAATATCAGGAGCAAAAAAATAAAAAATAAGAGTTTGAAGGGAGTCATTAGATAATACACTCTATTTACTATGAAAGCAGTTTTTACATCACCTCCCTAGGAAAGGGGCCACCCTGCCACAAAAGAAGCCCGCATTTATAGTACTAGCCATCTGCTCTATTATTGACTCAAATCCCTATACATGGACAATATATTCATTTTTATTTTCATTTATTTAGTGCTGGAGTTTCAACCCAAGGTTTCACACATACTGGGTAAAAATTACCTCTGAGCTATACCCTCAGCAAATCGTAAATTTTTTTTAAAAAAGAGTCTTTCTCAGTTGCCCAGACTGGCCTCAAACTTGGGATCCTTCTGCCTCAGTTTGCTGAATAGCTAGGATTATTAGCATGGCCAACATGTCCTGTTAAATGGGCAATGTTTCAAGGGGGACTTTGCTTAATCAGTATTCAATTTACTTATGATTATAGTGTCAAAGTGGGCAACACTTAAATCGGCACATTTACATCTTGAGATTTACACTGAAACATCACCACCTCCACCATCTGCATGCTCATCTGCCTCATTATCACAGGTCTTCATCTTTCTCTCTGATCTGGTCCCTCCAAGTTCTAAGTTACTTCACAGCCATCACTCACCCTGTACTCCTCTGCCACCCATGACACTAGGCTGTGGCTGTGAGGTGCATGTTCAGGTGATTCAGAGCAAGGTGCACAGAGCAGGTTCCTGTCAACCTTGCAGAAGAGCCACTTTTCCTCCTCGTGTGTCTTGCAGAACTGCTCCCCAGAGCTGCTGTCAGAGCGCGGTCTGACCTGTCTGGCAAGGGAAGCCAGCTTCTTGAGAACAATGTTAGTCCTGAAGTCTGGCTTCTCTGCTCTTTCTCTGCACTCGGGGCAGCACAATGGCATTTGGGCTTCCTCCCAGCAGAGGCGGAGGCAGGGTTGGCAAAAACTGTGTCCACAGTCTATGGTGACAGGTTCCAAAAAGTAGTTCATACAAATGCAGCATGTGAGTTCCCTCTGGAAGTCTTGCAAGAGATGTGAATTCATGTTTCTGAAAACAAAATATAGAGTTGGGGGGAGCGACAGAAAAGGGAGAGAGGAGAGAGTCATTCTTTTTGTCTTGATGAAGATATTAAAACAAACATAAAAGGGCTTTGGGCAATTCTGCTTGTTCACTTGAGTTGTGCTTAATATATCTATTAATTTCTTGCAATACAAACATAGATATGGAAAAGATACACTAAGTGTGCTCTAAGATACAAATGACAAAATGAGACGAGCATGATCTTTATTTTATAAAAGCAACTCTCTCAATCATTTGGGCAAGTTTAATATTTGGACAAAAAGAAATTTTTAGGATGATTCTAGACTTACATTAGCTGATCACTCCGGATGTTCATCTAAGATATTTCTCTCTCTCTCTCTCTCTCTCTCTTTTACTTTTTCTCTCTGATTGAATGACTGTAACAAACATAGAGTTAGTCTTCATGTCAAATGTCTATACTCTCTGCCTCTCAACCCATAGATATACTTTTCTAAAGACAATTAAAATAAATTTAAATTCATCAGAAGATGGCTTGACTCAATCACTGTTGGGTTCAACTTCCAACTCCTGAATCTGAAAACAATTGAATTTATGCTTCTAACATTAATTAAACAATATCTTTCAAAAAAGAAAATGAAAGCTAGGTGTATAGGTGTATGCCTTTTATTCCAGCTACTTGGGAGCCTGATGCAGAAGGATTAAAAACGTGAGGCCAACCTTAGCAATTAATTAAGATTCTGTCTCAGAATTTAAAAAAAAAAAAATGTTGAAGATGAAACTCAATTGTAGAGCAAATCTGAGTTCAATCTCTAGTACCAATAAAGAAATAAATAAAATTTTTAAATTTTATAAATTAAAATAAAAGACTGGGGATGTCATAAGTGATCAAGCACTTGCCTAGCACATGTAAAGTTCTGAGGTTTAGCCTTAGTACTGAAGAAGAAATAAAAAAGATAAAAACAAAATTTCTATTAATTCTCATTAAAGACAATATTTCCCAAAATCACATTTGACCACCAAAGTGCCTTCATATTTTGAGAGGATGGCTACTCATGCTGCAGTAATAACCAACAATCAATCCATTATTATTTAAAACAAGACCACAGGAGAGCCCAGTGCCATGGTGCATGCCTACTATCCCAGCTACTGGGAAGACTGTGGCAGGAGAAACTAAGTTCATGGCCAGCCTGGGCATCTTAGTGAGACCTTTTCAAAATTGGTTGTAATAGAGTGGTAGATTAGCCCTGGGTTTAGTCTCCTGTACCAAAAAGGAAAAAAAAAAATGTTGAAAGAGAGAGAGCATAAATTAAGAATGGTAAAATCCATGATTTCCTCCTCATTCTAGATTTCAGAGACAACCCTTTAGTTTAGAGATGCAGTTGATGAAGAAATATCAATTTATCTTCATTTCTAGTATTTTTGTCTAGTGCTCAAAGTTCTCAATTACTGGAAACTTCTGGAAATTTGTTGCATCTACTGAAACACTTTTCAAATCTAGTTTGCCTACTGAAGGTTTTACAAAAAAAAAAATAGGATTTTACATCAAGGGATTTACAGTCAATTTACATTAAAATGCTAAGCTGGGTGTGGTGGCTCATGCCTGTAATCCCAGCTTCTAGGGAGGCTGGAGCATTATGTGTTCAAAGCCTGCCTCCGGAAAAGTGAGGCACTAAGCAACTCAGTTGAGACCCTGTCTCTAAATAAAATACAAAAAAGGGCTTGGGATGTGGCTCAGTGTTTGAGTGCCCCTAAATTCAGTCCCTGATACCCATCAAAACAAAAACTTTAATACATATGCCAAAAAATTTACATGCATACAATATACTGAATATTTTAAGCACTTTGCAGATTTCAAAATTGATAAAATTGCAGAAATATTTCCTTTAAGACTGCAAAATAAAATAAAACACAAGATAAAAGAAAAAAATAATCAAATCACTTAACAGAAAACAATGTTAGAAATGCACTTTCTCTCCTTCTGTTTCTCTATCTCTCTGTCTCTCTCTCTGTCTCTGTCTCTCTGTCTCTGTCTCTCTCTCTCTCTCTCTCTATATATATATACATATATATATATATATATTATAGGTGCGTGGGATTGAACCCAGAGCCTTGTGCATGTAAGGCAAGCACTCTACCAACTGAGTTATGTCCCCATCCTTAGTAATATATATTTTGACAAGGAAAAAATAAAAGTAGTTTTTTTACTTGGATAAAACCCAAGTAGGTTGCAATGTAAATTTAAACAATTTTAGGAGAAAAAGTAAGCTTGAATGCTTTTACTCTAAATTCCCAACTCACCAGAGTCAGCTATGGAAAACCTCAGGTCTGGAAGTTCTGCAAGATTTGTCAGTATCAAGGTGAGCAGTAACTCTTAGGTCTCCAAAAGTCAGCAGCTGAAAATTTAGTCTGCTCCTTAGAGGTACCTTAGAGCTACAGGCATTCTTTAGAAAAGGACCCTCCTTAAATACCTGGGACTTACCTAAGGCCACACCCACTATCCATTACTTCTTCTGATAGTGATGGCAAGGACTTATGGGATCACACTGATTAGATTTATGAAATAGGGTAAACAACTTTGATGAGATTTGGGGTCAGATGCAAGGAAATTCACATGACTCAGGTTTTGCAAAAAGACATTTTAAATAAACAATTGTTTTATTATGTAATACTTTGTTCCACAACAATCTCACAATTAAAAAACATCATTTCTTCCTCTACTGATCTTTAAGTTTTCTAAATCTCTGATTTATTCTTATTTCTTCCTTTTCTTTTCTTTCTTCTCTCTCTCTCTCTCTCTCTCTCTCTCTCTCTATATATATATATATATATATATATATATATATATATATATCTTGTTTATTGGGAATGGAACCCAAGTGTTTTTACCACTGAGCTACATCCTCCTCCTACATTTTATTTAATTTATTTTATTATATTATTTCATTTCATTTCATTTCATTTTGAGAAAAGGCCTTGCTAAGTTGCTTAGATCCTTGCAAAACTGCTGAGATTTTCCTTGCATTTGTAATCTTTCTGCCTCTGCCTCCCAAATCACTAGGATTATAATTATGAGCCACTGCACCTGGCTATTTTCCAAATTTAGGTTTTTTATTCCTCCATCAAAAGTGGAGAACTTTTCTTTTTGTTTTTGTTTTTCAACTGAGGACAATGTTCTTAAAATTGGGAGTAACACTATAGAGAATAAAAATAGGCACACCCAGTTCTTCCAGGAAATTAAAACTAGTGAATGAACTGAAGTGGTGGTTCATGGTTCTTGAGAGGCTGATGGATAAGGGTTAAAAATTTCAGTTCAGCCTGAGCAATTTAAAGAGAACTTAACACAGAATAAAATGAAATGGCTGGGGATGTAGCTTAGTGGTAAGGAATTCTTTTTTAGCATGGATTTAAGGCCTCCCATTTAATCCCCAGGACCGAAATTAATAGAGAAAACAAAAAAAAAAAAAAAAAAAAAAAAAAAAAAAAAAAAAAAAAACCCCAAACTGCCCCCACAAGGGATTTTAGAATATCTTGCGCAACTAGAGATCACAGATTGACCACTACGATACCCATTCTTTTATGACTCTTCACTTTCTGAGCTTGAAAAAGTGCTACCAATGTCAGACAAAGAAATTTCAGAAAACGGGGGCTGGGATTATGGCGCAGTGGTAGCGTGCTCGCTGAGCACCACATAAAAATAAAATAAAGATATTCTGTCTTTATTTTTAAAAAGACAGAATAAATATTTAAAAATAAATATTTAAAAAAAAGAAATTTCAGAAAACGTATCAGGAGGAGTTTGAATACTTTCAACATGAGCTGAATTTTAAAAAGAAAAAGAGAGTTGGGTGTGGTCACACAAACAAGCATGCACAGGCATGCACACACATACACACATACACACACACACACACACACACACACACACACACACACAAAGTGATTCTCAGCTATTTTGGAGGCTAAGGCAGGAAGATCCCATATTTGAGGCCAGCCTGGGAAACCTAGTGGGAATATGTCTCAATATAATAATAAACTGAGGGGCCTGAAGCATAACTTAAGAGGTAAAACAAATTCCTTGCATGTGCAAAGCCCTGGGTTTTATCCTACCACTGGGAAAAAAAAAAGTAGTTTTTCATAGTGGTTCATGCATTTGACCTCAGCTATGGGAATGTAGCTCAGTGTTAGAGTGCCTGCCTAATGTGCAGAAGGACCTGGGTTTGATTCCAACACCACCAAATGTATTAAGGAGTAGAGTCTCCTCAAACCTACAGAAAATTTTGGGTAAAGTTTTTCTACTCATCTTTTCACAAATGTTTAGTTAACAAAAGTCAAACATGTGACAGAATCTAGTTTAGAACTTTCTTTATAAACTGAGATGAAGCTTGGCAGTGGGATAGATGTAAACTTCAAAGCTCACCCACCTTGTGTTTCTTTAGCATCTCCCAAAAATCTGTTTCTGTAATACTAACGTGACGTGGCAATTTTATGAAGAGAAAACCTATCCCTAAATCAGATGGACATATATTTTAAATTTGCAGATTGAAAAACAATAAGAATTAAATATATATATTGTATATGTATATATTGAATACACATATTTGTATATAGTCATATAGAACCAAGAATGATGAAATAATAGAAACTAGGATGTTAGAAGCATAATAAATGACTCTATTTCCAATAGAGCTTTCAGAACTATTCTTCAGTGTTTTTCTTGTTCTCAAGTGTTTTTCTTGTCCTTGATTGACTTTTTTGTTTGTTTATTGTATTGGGACCTGGTATCAGGGGTGCTTTACCACTGGGCTAAATCCCCAGCCTGTTAAAATTATTTATTTACTTTAAGACAGACTCTCACTACGTTGCTTAGAGCCTCATAAAATTGCTGAATCTGGTTTCAAATTTGCAATTCTTCTGCCTCAGTCTCTTGAGTTGTTAGAATTAAAGGCATGTACCACCATTCCCAGCTCTACTCCTCAGTCTTAAGGTTATCAAAGATAGAAAATATTAATCAGAAGCTTAGTGAAATACTTCTATACTTGAATTTCTGAGTTAATCCCAAGATCTAGTTGTTTTACTAAGTACTCTTAAACTTTTTATTCTCTCCAAGCTTAAGTTATTAAATTTTTTTTTGCTATATTCAAGCTTAATTTCTTTCCTTTTTTAAGCTTAACTTCTTCATAACATTAGAAACTCAGAAAGGTGTTACAAAAATTAAATGAGCCAGGATTAATGCATATTCTGGAACATAATAAGCACACTATAAAGATTTAGCTATCATTAATACAGCAACATCCTAAAAGATTTTAAAATTTATTTATTTATTTATTTATTTTTGGTACTGGAGATTGAATCCACCGGTACTCGACCACTGAGCCACATCCCCAGCCCTATTTTGTGTTTTACATAGAGACAGGGTCTCACTGAGTTGCTTAGCGCCTCAACGCCATTGCTGAGGCCGGCTTTGAACTCGTGATTCTCCTGTCTCAGCCTCCCTAAGTGCTGAGATTACAAGTGTGAGCCACCGCGCCCAGCTTAAAATCCATTTAAGACAACACATTTGTCATAAATTGTATAATCAATTTGTGACAAAGAAATAGAGCAACAGTTCTTACGTGATTCTGGCTACAGAGACCCCTGGAGACATTGCTGTGAGGTGCTTATGAAATGGAGTTATTCTTTTATGGTTATGAATCTGAACCTTTCCATATTGAAAATTTGTGTTACAGTGAACCACTGTTGTTGGTGTGGGTGGGCTGCTCACTCACACCTTATCCAGAGGGGAAAATGAGAATCAAAGGACCCAACAGCAAAGAAATATGATTTTTTCTAAAAAAGAAGGTAGGGTGCTCTGGCTCTGAGTAGAGCATGGTTCTCAGGATTGGCCGAGTTGGTCTGGTAAAGAATCAATAGCTTCGGCTGGCAGTTGCTCAGGAAACATTTCAAAATATTCTACTAATACTTATTCTAGACCCACTGGTACTTATTTTGTCAACACATATGGAGGACAGAACAGTAAATTCAACCTTCTTTGAATTAAGCTACACTAACAGGGTTGCATAGTGTGTGTCAGGGCAGCTCTGCAATGAAACTTAATTTTGGCTTGGCATGATAGCATACTGCATTGATGAGCATAATAAAATTTAGTCCTTTACCTGCTCTAAAACAATGTGTTGTGAGATTATTTAATCATTGTACAAAATCTCTCACTCTCTCTTCCTCTTACTTTTCACACAAAATCTAAGGTAACCTTTGGTCTTGGGTCAGAATCATTTGCTTCTTCTGAGTCAAAGATTTATTTTTATCTTAATGTTGAGATCTCATCTTCAAGAAGGGTATGAGCAAAGAAAATATAGTATATTTTTATAAAGGAATACTATTCAGCCATAAAAAGAAGGAAATCCTGTCACATATGATAGCACTGACGAACCTGGAGGATGTGAAGTGAAACAAGCCAGGCACCATAGGACACACACTGCATGATCTCACTCACCTGTGGAATCTGTTAAAGGTGCTTTCATAGAACTAAAGATTAGAATGGTGATTACCAAGTGCTAAACTCTTGAAGAAGTGGTTGGGTGTGAGGGTGATGTTGGTCAGAGATTTCAGTTAGTTGGAATAAATTTAAGAGTTTTACTTTCCAACATGGTGCCTATATTTAATAATATCATATAGTGTGTTTAGAAAATACTATGGCAGTGGGTGCTAAGTATTTTATTTGTTTGTTTGTTTGTTTGTTTATTCATACATACCAGGAATTGAACCAAAAAAGACTTAACCACTGAGCCAAATACCCACCCCTTATTTTTAGATTTGGAACAGAGTCTCAGTTGGTTCCTTAGGGCTTCACTATGTTACTGAGGCTGGCTTCAAATGTGTGATCCTCTAGCCTTAGCCTCTTGAGCAGCTGGAATTATGGGTATGCACCACTTTGCCTGGAGGATGTTAAGTATTCTTATTACAAAATAGGTATGTGAAGTTATGCATAGATTATCTAGATAGATTTCATGACCCTGCAATATGTACTTCAACATATCATGTTGTACATAAGGATATATGATTTCATTTGTCAATCATAGTTAAAAAACATAACAATTAAAAATATAAAAAATTTCAAAAAAAGTTCCTGAAATAGATTATGTAACACTTTATTACATTTAGTTTAATAATAACAATTTTTGAGTGTGTCTCACTGTGTTGCTCAGGCTAGCCTCTAATTCATGAGCTCAACTGAACCAGAACTACAGGCACACACCATGATGCCCAACCTATATGACTCCTAAAAATATTAATGTTTAGGCATGACAGGCCCTGCCTACAAAGAAGCTACTGTGGAAGTTGAGGCTGGAGGATCTCACATTCCATGACAGCCTCAGCAATTTAATAAACAGGCCCTAAGCAACTTAGGAGACTTTGTCTCAAAAGAAAAAAAAAGTTCTAGAAATGTGGCTTGTTGGTTAAGTACCACTGGTTTTGATTGTCAGGACCAAACATAAATAAACTGTAAGGTCAAATAATGGTGACCAAACAGAGGCCAATTAAAACTGCTGAGCAAGGCTTTATTGATATATTCTCCCAGGTGGAACTCCCCCAGTCCAACTGAGTGGCCCTGGGAGAATCATGTGCAGGCTAAGCTGACTTGGACATTTTATGGGTTTGGGGTAGGAAGGGGAAGGCTTGGGACAGGAAAGGAAAGATTTGGGGAGTCCCCTGTCCTCCTGGGGTTTGTCAGGGGACTAGCTGATTGATGGTAGTCATGAAGTCACAAATTGTCCTCACTGTCTGCTGGTGACAGATTGAATGTTCTCTCATGCATGCGGGCTGCCTGGTGTTTTGTTTTCCTTAGCCACCTTAAACCAACCTAACGTAAGTGAATACATAAATAAAGGCTGGTTTTTAAAGAAGTGTATCACTCCCTCAAATTTCATGATTAAATTCATATATACTGGAGATTGATAGTTCAATGTGGGTTGCTTTCACAGTAATTGGAGATTTTTGTTGGGTAGGATGTATTTTCTTCAGTGACTCATGAATTGGAATGCATTTTTTCATTCCTTATTGATGAACAGCATGTGCTAGCCATCAAGGACAGACTATAGAGAAAGCTAACTGTTCTCATGAGAGCTAAAGTTGACTTCTAGAGCAAGGCATTGAATAGATAGATATAGGAGTAATCACTGACTTTCAATAAGGTTGAATGTTATGAAGGAACATACTGGTCACTGTGGTTATTAATGCTGAAGAGTATATCCAGACTAGTGTAAGAAAGAAAAATCTTACCTTACAGATAAAGCATGATTAGGGCATAGTGGGCAGGGACAATTAAGTGAGAGAAAGTGTAAGTTCAAATGACTGAACAAAACCTTTGAGTGTGGAG
>PVHX01030599.1:0-15436 GCA_004024805.1 Geosciurus inauris | reverse complement strand
AGCCGGGCGCGGTGGCTCAAGCCTGTAATCCCAGCACTTAGGGAGGCTGAGACAGGAGAATCATGAGTTCAAAGCCAGCCTCAGCAACGGCGAGGCACTAAGCAAGCAACTCAGTGAGACCCTGTCTCTACATAAAACACAAAAAATAGGGCTGGGGATGTGGCTCAGTGGTCGAGTACCCCTGAGTTCAATCCCTGGTACCAAAAAAAAAAAAAAAAGAAAGTTTAGGATGATAAATTATTTAGTGACTCCAAGCACTTTGGAGCATGGAAAAAAGACTCATTATTTTTTGTACTTGATTTTCAATTTATTAATCTTTATTCAATTATTCACGTTCCCCTAAATATTCTCATATGACATATACAACCAACAAAATAAAAAACTTCTGAATTTAATAAATTATATTTCTCCAAATATTTAAACACTGATTAGAAATGAAATCAAGCTCTTCATAAATCCAACAGTTTTTGTTTTGTTTTGTTTTTGTGTTTTGTAGTACTAAGGATTGAACCCAGAGGAACTCTATCACTGAGCTACATCCTCATTTCTTTTTTTTTTTTTTTTTCCTTTTTGTACCGGTGATTGAACTCAGGGGTACTCAATCACTGAGCCACATCCCCAGTCCTATTTTGTGTATTCTTTAGAGATGGTCTCACTGAGTTGCTTAGCGCCTCACCATTGCTGAGACTGGCTTTGAACTCGCTATTCTCTGGGCTCAGCCTCCCAAAGTGTGCCACCATGCCTGGCCCCCATTTCTTTTTAAAATTTTATTTTGAAACAAGGTCTTATTAAATTGTCCATGCTGGGGGCTGGGGTTGTAGCTCAGTGGTAGAGCACTTGCCTAGCATGTGTGAGATACTGGGTTCGATTCTCAGCACTGCATATAAATAAGTAAATAAAGGTCCATCAACAACTACATATATATATATATGTATATATATATATATGATGTATATGTATATATGTATTTTTTTAAAATATTTTTTAGTTGTTGATGGACACAATGTCTTTATTTTATTGTTTTGTATGTGGTGCTGAGGATCGAACTCAGGGCCTCACGCATGCGAGGCAAGCGTTCTACCGCTGAGCTACAATCCCAGCCCTATATGTATATTTTTTAAATGCCCATACTGGCCTCACACTTGCAATTCTTCTGCCTCAGTCTCCTGAGTAGCTGGGATTACAGGTGCATACCAATGCTCCTGGCTATCAGTTTTTCTTAAAAGCTTCAAATATCATCAAAAGCAGACAAAATGGGAGCTAGGGAATAGCTCAGTGGTAGAGCACTTGCCTAGGATGTGTGAGGCTCTGGGTTCAATCCCCAGTACCACAACAAATAAAATTAAAGCAGACAAAACATACAATATTATGAAACACACAATTACAAAAAAACCCTCACCCATTACAAAACCAGTATCAGGAGTTTAAATTTCTTTGTTCAATATTTCTAATACTGCATTTTTTCTTATTCTTTTTCCTCCCTCCTTCTCAGGAATAGGGTTTTCTTGACTTAAACTAAGAGTGGATATTTACCTTCTCCCATTGGGCTGAAGCAGCAGATTGGGAGGACTGGAGATTGAGATGGGCACACAAGTCCTGGGGGTGTGGGGCTTATAAAGGAGATTCTCCTGGAGCTCGTTATGCAGCCCTTCACCTATTTCATCAGAAATTGTCCTCTTTCCATTTGGACCAATCACAGGTTCTGATTTGTGTGTATATGACCCTAATCTTTTTCCCAAAATGATTCTAGTTCTGAGTGCCTTATCTTTACAGCACAGCCCCCTGTGTAACCACTGTTCTGAGTGAGGCCTGGTCTGGTTCAGTTAAGCCGAAAGCCCTTGGTCAATTGGTTAACTGGAACTACATCCTTTCCTTCTCATCAACCACTAAGACCTACAGTATTGTCAGCTCGGGTGCTGAAGCGAGGTTCTAAGATGAGGTATTAAGGGCTTAAATTAAGGCAGTAGCATGAAAATAAAAAGGAAAGGACAGTTTTTAGAAACTCCATGAAGGCAAAATGACTTCTATTAAATGGAGGATAATAGTTGCCTTATAGAATCAAATGAAAATACATGTGAAGCCCTTTGTAGCTTATAAGCACCATTAAATCCTAGTTGTTTTGCTTTTGTTATTATGCTACCATTATGAGATGGCCAAGGACAAAACCTTAGGGAGTTCACCCAAATTTAAGGGGTGAAAAAAAGGAGAGGAGGCAGGTAGAGAGGCTGAAAGACAAAGGAAACTGAGAAATCAGTCATAAAAATGGGAGACAGACCAGGAAAGAAGTGCCACACAGGGCAATGGGGTGTAGGCGAGAAGCAGTGAAGTGTGTCACAGATGCCCATGAGAGAAGTGGACAGGGAATGAACTAGAAGGGGACAGTGTGGTCGTGATAGGAGTCATAAGGGAATAAAAGAAGGGAGTGATATCTTAGAATTGGCAGATTGTGACTGACTGGATGTGCTGATAGGGGCCACTGGGGAAGCTGGCAATTCTAAGGTTATACAATTGGGACCTGGGCAGATGCGAGAAAGGAAGATGGAGGGAGCCCCATGTTCCTCCAATGCAGGGAACAGAGCCTCCCCACTGTGACCAGGTTTGACTTTCCTTTGCAAACAGAAACTGGCCCTTAGCCTCCTAGAGAGCTGTAACCTTCCACTCATCCTTTACCCTTTTCACAAGAAGCAGAATCATCTAAGTTTAGGACTGGCAGGGTCTTTAGAGATCATCTAATCCATGCTCCTCCTTCACCATTTAACCAATGAAGATGCTGAGGCCTGAGAGCAGAAGCAGCAATATTAGTGAGTGACAAAGCTGGGATAAAATCCTGGTCTCCTGATTCTCAATCTAACATCTTTCACGCCTCACTCAACCTGGTGATTCTACTGTAGGAGCATTTGATCTCCACAGCACCCAATACCTCCTGGCTGCCTAAAGTGCCTTTTCCATACATTAGGCTTTCTTTTGGCTTGCCAAATTTAAAAACTCTGGCATTGGTGTAGTAGTTGGGGCTGCGATGGTGGTCATTGCAGGGATGAGACTTAAGAAAAGTGAGTCCTCTCGTACTTATCAAAAAACAGGAGTGATATTGGAAGAAATTCAAATATAGGGGGGTCATCAGAAGCACAGAGAGATTGGAGGCAGGAGATGGAGGCAAGAGTCTCTAGAGAACATAGGCTTCCGTGGGTTTAGTGTAGCCCTGGCCTAAAAGAAAAGAAATTGAGCAAGAAATTGGAAAGAATTGAGCAAGGGAAGATAAAGTCATGGTGGGTGGGCTGTGTCTACAGAGGTGTGGCCGCTGGAGATGACATAAGTTCAGTATCCGTTGAGGCAGGTGGTTTTATCTAACTTGAGAGAAACACAGCCCAGATCCAGAACTGGAAGCACCTCTCTGTCTGCCCTGGGCCTCTGACCACTCTCTCACCCTCCTCCCTTTGACTGCAGGCAGTAATTGCTCTCCCTTTGGTGATTACTTAGCTCATTAATTGCCTCAAGGAGAGCAGCAGCCTAGGGTGAAGGTGATTGGCAGAGAAAATAATGGGTAGGGAGAACTCTAGGGGAATGGAGCTGGACTTCGATCTGGACCTGGAATGGGGCTGGAGTTCAGAGGAGAGTGGGTCTTATATGTCTGACCTCAGCTTGCTGGATTCCTCCACTGAGATTCAGTTTGAGGAAGCACTTTCCTATTCTAATATGGATACCAATACTTTTACTCTCAAATATCTTACCATTCCTGGTTCAATTACCACCATCAGAACAATAACCCTCCAGCTTTCCTCCTCTACTGTCATTGTTACCACCATCACCATTGTGGTAGACGGTCTCTAAGATGGCTTCCAGTGACCCCTGCCTCCTTGTATTTTTGCCACTGTGCAATCCTATCCCTTTGAATATGGGTTGTGCTTTTTCTCATGAATGGAACTGAGCAGAGGTGATGGGATATTACTTCAAAGATTAGGCTACCATCACTGAAAGCAGTGGTGCACGCCTTAAACCCAGTGACTCAGGAGGCTGAGGCAGGAGGATTGCAAGTTGGAGACCAGCCTCAGTGATTTAGTGAGGCCATAAGCAACTAAGTGAGATCCTGTCTCAAAATAAAAACAAAAAGGGCTGGGGATGTAGCTTAGTGGTAAAGTGTCCCCAGTATCAAGAAAAAAAATAGGCTATCAAAAGACAGTGGCTTCAGCCGGGCACAGTGGCGCATGCCTGTAATCCCAGCAATTTGGGAGGCTGAGACAGGAGAATCATGAGTTCAAAGTCAGCCTCAGCAATGGTGAGGCACTAAGCAACTCAGTGAGACCTTCTTTCTACATAAAAACACAAAATAAGACTGGGGATGTGGCTCAGTGGTTGAGTGCCCCTGAGTTTAATCTCCAGTACCAAAAATAAATAAATAAATAAATAAAATAAAAGACAGTGGCTTCCATTTTGGGTATTCTATCACTTGTACTGAGGAAAGCCAGCTACCTATGGAGAAACTCACATTGCAAGGAATGAAGGGAGGTCTTAGGTCAACATCCAACAAGGTCAAAGAGTGTAAGAGGAACTGGATCCTGCCAATAATCATGCACATTTACTTGGGAGCAAATAGTCCTTCAGTCAAAACAATAGATGAGACTGCCCCCCTGCTGTCACCTTGGTAAGCAGCCTTGTGAGAGACTGAAAGCCAGAGGTATCCAGCTAAGCCATGCTAATTCCTGATCCACAGAAACTACAAGATAATAAATGTATGTTGTTTAGAGTCACTAAGTTTTGGCTACCAAAAGTAGGAGTAATTTGTTATGCATCAATAGGTAACGAATCACCATCTTCATACTCACATCATCGATACCAACATCTCCAAACAACATGCTCTCAAACCCACTACCATAACTGCCATCACAGCCATTGCTGCTGTTATCACAGTCACCACTATTACTTGAAACTCAAATATGGATTCTCATGGGCACCATCACATTATCAGCTGCTGAAGTCTTTCTAGTACCCAATATGTGCCAGATCCTACTCAAGCCCTAGAATTACAAAGAGGTAGAGGACATAGTGTACGCCTTCAGAGAATCTATTGGATACTAGTCGAGGAATCAGGACACAGTCATAAAAAGTGAATATTAAGGAAATCTATGCTTATTGACACTGTGGATCAGGGTGATAGGAGAAGTCTTTGTGAAGCAGAGGGCACTTAATCTAGGCCTTTAAGGATCAATGAGATTGGGAGAGGCAGTGGGGGAAGAGGAAGATGTGAATTAGCTTGATGCTTCTGGATAAAAGTTTAGTGAGGAGATCTCAGATGGGAAGCCATTGTGAGAAGCAGTGGGAAATGAGTTTGGAGCCAGAAAAGACGCACAGAGAAGTATATTACATTATATGGGCTGGGGTTGTAGCTCAGTGGTAGAGCGCTTGCCTTGCATGCGTGAGGCACTGGGTTCGATCCTCAGCATCACATACGAAATATATATATAAATAAAATAAAGGTTTAAAAAAAGAAGTATGTTACATTATACATTTGTGCATGACTTTGTACTATCCAAAGCATTTTCTGGGCTCTTAATTCATAAAGGTGACCCTCTTTAATAGAAGAGAAAAGTATGGTTTAGAGGAATTTAAATGTGGGATGTGGCTCAGTGGTAGAGCATTGTGAGGCCCTTGGTTCAATTCCTCTGGGGTGGGGATGGGAGAATCTGCCCTTTTTCAGCACAGCCATGGGAGACAGGCCTGGGTCAGGGGCCTCAACCCTCTGCCCTAGCAGAGGCAATGTGGAGTGATGGAGTCTAGACACTTTGTCTTAGTAGTAACAATGGGCAAGTTAATCAACTCCATATCAGTTATACTTACCTCTAGGCTATTGTTGTATCTGTAGACTAGATCCCATATGAAAAACATTGCCTGGTGTCTGGCACCTGGCAGCCTGGTAATAAATGTTAATTCCATTCCTTAGTCCCTTCCACCCTTTCTTCCCCAGCACCTTGTCTAGCACTGGACACTGGGCAGACGTGGCATCCAGGCAGGCCTGCCACTAAGTACTCCAGGGGGCACCATTCACATGTGGACAAGAGGGTCGGGGAGTTAAGGAGATGCTAGTGACCAGCCACCACTAAAACCTCCCCCTCCAGAAAGTCTTGCAGGATCAATCCCAGGTGAATTGAAGGCTACTCCTCTCAGTTCTGGACTTTGGGGCAGAGAACTTGCCTTATCCCCTTTCCCAGAGGGCTATACCCTCTTCCTGCTGCTAAAGGTCAGGATCCAAAACCAGGGATCCTAGGAGTGGCAGGACCTTGTGAAATCCAGGCCCAACTTTCAGCAGGAAATGTACCACGAATCTTCACAATTGTTAACAACCTTCATATTCACAGCTTTGTTAATGCTCAGTACCACCCTAGGACACAAACCTTATTTGTTTATTATTTGCTTCACTCTCATTTTACAGATAAATAAATGGAAGCTGACAAGTTAAGTGACAAAAATTGTGAGTGGCAAGTGGCTTAGCTGACCCCAGGTTTCAGGATGCCAAATGCCATGTTCATGTTCTCTTCTCCACCTATGCTGTCCCATGGCTTAGAAGTGACTGTTTGGGCTTAAAACAGAGGAGGGTTAGAGCCAAGGCCTCCTCTCCACCTCCTGGGGCAGTGTTCTTTCTGCTCTGTATCTGGTAGAAAAACTGCTATGGAGAGAAAAGTTTGGCAGTGGAGAGGAAGAAATGATGGGTGGGAGAAGGAGGAAGCTGGAACTCTGCAGGTGACTGCAGAGGATAGGGTCGATATGGAGATGGGAGGGCTGGGACACCAGGGTCCCCAGTTGGCTGGAGCTGGGACCAGCCCTCCCCATTCACTTAGGCCCCCGGGCTGCAGGCTGCCATTGCTCCTCCATCAAGGGTCCCAGAGAGCCTAAAATCAAATATTCCTCCTCCCCTGCTCAGGCAGCCTTATTGTCATTGACAGTAAATGTATTGCTCTAATCTTTTCTCATTTTGCAGGGATGGACTCCATTCTGACCTCCCTCCCTGCCTTGAAGGCTTCACAGAGGTGGGAGGGAGACATGAAGGAGGACAAGGAATGAGGGGAGAGGGGAAGGGTAGGTTGGGTTGTCAATGGGGCAGCTGCAGTGATCCTAGACTTGATATGGCCTTGTCTCTAGAAGGCTGAAAGCTTCTGGAATGTAGAGGTCCCTAGGGAAAGCTAGTCCCTCCAGACCCCCATGACCATGGTCTCTCTGTGGAAGCAGATAGGAAAGACTTGGTGGGCAGTGAGGATGCAGGCCTGGGTCCCCCAGGGAAACAGACCTCTGCAGAGCAGACAGGCCTGGGGTGTGTGTGATGGGGGTGGGGGGAGCTTCCTGCCTGTCCTACTGTCCTCTGTTGCCCAGAGAAGACTAGCCAATATGCATGTCACTGCTTCTTTGGAAGCCTCTCTTTCTGGTCTTCTCCACTTAAGAGCAATCACTTGGCAAACCTCAGAGAGGCCTTGTGGAAGAATCAAATGTGTGGGAATTTGGGAGGAACAGATTTTGGAGCACCCAGCCTGGGGGACAGGGATAGTACCCAGACCTCAGGCAAGGGGCAAAGGGACAGAGTGCTTGTGGGATGAAATCTGGAGCTCAGAATGAGTTGGGGTCACATGAAAGGGAAAGAACAGATGAGTGGGGCTTGGCCAGGGAGAGGACTTAGAGTAAAAGGGCGGTAGGCTGAATCTGGTGCTCTGACTGGAGAAGCTGGAGGATCAGAAACCCTGGTCCTTCTTCATTTGTTCTGCTAAAAATCAACCCCCAATGCAATTGAAAGCAAATGTATTGCTCAAATATTTTTCATTTTGCCAGGATGGGTTCGTTCTGACCTCCCTCCCAGCCTTGACTCTCTTAGGTCTCTCCTAGGGTAGGGTAGTGTCTCTGTATCACATCATAGTGAGCATCTTATCTTTAGGATGCACCTTCAGTTTGGGCAAGAAAATTTTCTGGATCCTGGTGTTCATCAGTAGGAGAGCACCTCAGTCTGTGTGTGTGTGTGTCTGTGTGTCTGTGTGTGTGTGACCAATTTCTCTCTTTGAGGCCTCTAGCCTTTCCTAGGAGATATTTCTGACTTATTCAGACCTCTGCCCAGGGCCTGACTATTATCAAAGGTCTTCTCCTAATTATCCCCTTTTTAGACAGACCACCCTGCTGGGTGTGGCCCTTTAACCCTCTCTGATGGTCCCAGCTCCACCTTCAGAAAGGTTTCCCTGACTTCATGAGTATCCATCCATTCCCTGGGCTCCCAAGATTCTAGTAAAGTCCATTCAGTTGGGATGGCCATCCTTGTGTTGTTAGGGACCTTTTCATCTTATAGCCCCTTCTTGTCTAAGGATGGCTGAGGTGAAACTGAAGAAAGTATCTATATTCTTGCATTTCTGGGGTCTAATCAGACAAAGGAAGATAGGGAGATACAAAATAATAGTAAAAGTACTCCTGTAACACTGTGTGCCAGGCACTGTGCTGTTTTTGCAAAGTTTCATATAATCCTTCCAAGAGCCCTTTACCATTTCCTATTACTATCATCCTAATTTAATAGTTAGGGAACTGGAGGCAGAGAAGCTAAGAGAAGTTCCACATCACACAGGTAATAGTGGTGGACTGTAAACCTTGAACCAGGACAGTGTAATTCCAGAGTCCTTGCATGTATTTATGAATTTAACCACTAGCTTTATTGCTTCTCTTAGAGAAATAGAAAGAAATCCTTCAATGGCTCACTAGTGCCTCAAGAATCACATTTAACTTATTTGGCCTGGTATTAAGGTCTTTCACCTCGACCTCTCAAAATCTCTTCCAGCATTACCCCCAAACTCCAAACGAGGTCCTGTATTCCAGTCACCCTAAACTGGCTTTCCTCATGCACCATAACAAGTTTGCCTACTTCATTTCCCGATCCCATCCTGGTTGGGGTTCTATCCATCCTTTAGAGCTCAGCCCAGAGGGCTCGGCTTTCAGGTACTCTCTCCTGGTCCCCAGTGAGAAGCGGATTGCCTTTCTCCCAGCCCCCAGAGCACAGGACTCACTCGGCACTGGCACTCCGGAACTGTTGGCCTTATTGGCTTGAGGCCTCCTTCATCCTGCCTCTGCCCAGAGGAAGAGTTAGTTAGAACCATAGAAGGCAGACGTGCTCCAAATATCTTGGTTTACTAAACAGAGAGCAGATAATCGTAGAATGAGGTAAAAAGTGAGACCAGAGACCGAGAGCAATCAAAAGGAACTGGAAGGCAGACATCGAATGGGGCAGGGTGGGCAGAATGACGGCAAATGCTCAGCGGTGGCCAGATGGACCGCAGTCAGGGACCTCTTTTTGCACCCCTCTAGCCCTCTCCCATGGCCCAGGGACCAAGGGTGACAGTTCCTCTGTAGTGACTTCTGGGCAAGCAGCCGACTCCTAGAGGGGTGCGGGCGAGCGAGACCAAGCGCGGACTTGGGCTCTGGGGCGCCGGAGCGCTCGGGCAGTCACCCGCATCCTGGTTATTAGCATAAATCTCATTAGCACTCCCAGCGCGCTACTGCCAGGCAGCGCGGGTGGGGGCGGGCGGATGGTGGCGCCCCAGCCCACCCCGCGCCCACGCCTCCCGGCGCGTAAGGGTAATAACTTGTCCTCCGACGGCACGTTCCAGCACACAGAAGTCATTTTACAGCCATTACCTCCCTGGCACCTCGCAACCACCCGGTGACTGCGTCTCTCCAGACGCGGGGAGATTAAATAACCAGGGCAAAAGATCTCGCCTCTAATAAGCGGCAGAGCTGGGAATCGAACCCGAGCTTTCTGGTACCAGCTCTTTTGCTTTTCCTGGTACAAGGTGCAGCCCCAGGATGCCTCTCTACCCAGAGAACTATGGTTTGAGAAGAAAGGGGGTTAAGAACCCCCGCCCCCTTTCATTTGTTCTTTTTAGATATACATGACAGTAGTGTATTTTGACATATGATACATATATGGTGTGTGTGTGGTGTGTGTGTGGGTGCGCGCGATTGGTGGAGGGAAATGTAGGAGAGACAGGATCTTGAGTCCCCCACTCATCATTTGGAGTACACGGATTAGGGGATGGGTGCAATACTAATCACTGTCCCTCTGAACTCAACTCAGCCACAAGAAAATATAGCATCAGCCTCCCAAGCCGCTGGGATTATAGGCGTGCGTCACCGCGCCAGGCTCAGGAACTGATTTTAGTGTGTGTGTCTGTGCTAAGTATTTTGCAAGGATGCCACATTTATTCCTCTCAACCACCATGTGAAAGCCAGGATCCAAGGGCGCAAGCCTGTAATACCAGCGATCTGAGAGGCTGAGGCAGGAGGATTCCAAGTTCCTTAGCAACTGAGACCCTGTCTCAAATAAAAAATAAAAATGACTGGGGTTGTAGCAGCTCAGTAGTAGAGTGGTCTCTGGGTTCAATTCCCACTACAAAAACAAAACAAAAACACCATATACACAAAAACAATCAACCCCATGAGATAGGTGATGTTATTTCTGTTTATAGACAAGTGAACCCAAGCACAGTTGGCTTATGGAAGGCCATTAACAGTAAATAGAAGAACCAGAAAGAAAAAAAATGAGGTGACATGGATGAAAAAGGAAGACTGGAGTGTTAAGGGAGTTTTATAGCAAAGGCATGGAGTCTGGTATCAGAAACCCCCCTGAGGAAAGCAGTAAAAGTTTAAGCTGTCCAGAGGATGACTAGAACTTAGCCAGATGAAGAAGCAGTGGGGGTCAGGAAGAATGTTTGGGGTAGTTGGAAGGGTGAAACTTTGGACAGGAATAGTAGCTTGGTGCACTTGAGCAATTGTAAAAGCCAGAGGAAGTGCAGCTGAAGGGGACAGCAAGGGCAGGATAGGAGAGTCTTGTTAAGGATTTTGGTCTTAATTAAGGTGGCAAGCTGAAGTCATTAATGGTTTTAAGCAACAAAAAGGCATGATTACAATTGTATTTTTAAAAGATAATTCAAGGTGTAAAGAATGCAAGAGAGGGAGCAGGTACAGTGGCTCTTCCTATAATCCCAGTGACTGCAGAGGCTGAGGCAGGAGGATGGCAACTTCAAGGCCAGTCTCAGCAGTTTAGCAAAAACCCTTAGGAACTTAGATCTCAAAATAAAAAGTAAAAAGGGCTGGGGATGGGGGCTGGATTATGGCGCAGTGGTAGCGTGCTCGCCTAGCACGCGGGAGGCACTGGGTTCGATCCTCAGCACCACATAAAAATAAAATAAAGATATTGTGTCCACCTACAACTAAAAACTAAATATTTAAAAAAAAAAAAGGGCTGGGGATGGTTCAGTGGTAAAGTACCCCTGGGTTTAATTCCCAGTACCAAGCAGAGTGGGAGAATGCAAGGGAGGGGCACAGAGTTTCATTGGTGGTTGTACTACTGAACTGAACTAGGGTGTAATAGTAGTTAGAAGATGAAAAAGCACTCGCAAGAGAATCCAAGAGTTGAACTCAGTAATTGGAGTGTGAAGGAGGGAGAGAGAAAGCCAATACATTCTATATCCTCTTCTCTCCCTCAACCCTGAGTGCCAATCATTTAATACATTCATTTCATTTAATGCATTGTTTTCATAAATGTTTTCTACTTGTCCCCGCCTTCTTATCACTACTGCCACCAGCCTAAATCAAGATATTTTCCTCTCCAGAGCATCTCTAAGCCATCTTACCATACGCGCGCGCGCGCGCGCACACACACACACACACATTTTTTAACTGAAGTCAGAGTCTTGTGTATGCTAGGTAAGTGCCCTACCATGGAGCTATATCCCCAGCCCTATCTTAGTGTATGCCCTGAATCAGTTAAGTCAATCCATGCCTCACTTGTCATTGAGTCTATTACAGGACAAAATCCAATCTCTTCCTGGTCTCCTCCCAATCTTCTTTGCCAGTTTTTCCTTCCCCTTCTTAGGCCAATACTGCCCCAGAGGTATTACACCTACTGAAACCCCAGAGTCACATGAAAGTTGAAGTAAACGTTCCCTCAGAGCCCTAAACCTTTGTAAACTGTGTGCTTGTGTATTTATTAAATATACACTTGCCTCATTCCTCAGAGGTCACATGATCTTTCCATTGCCAGGAATTTGCCAATCCCTTCTCTCTGGGAAATTTTCTATTCACATTTCAAGTCCCAGCTCAGATATCAGCATCTAGGCTTTTCTAACACTCCCACTCCGCAGATAGGATTAATTGCTTCCTCCTTTGTGCTTTACACATATCTTTGTCCTAGTAGAAGTAAGACAATTTAGTCCTTGGGTATCTAAGGAACATGGGCTAATACAATCAACAAATGCTCCGGACTCTGAATGGTTGTTGGGAGGATTACATGGGGCAATATATTTACAGTTGCATTTCCTTTTTCATCCCTTTCCTAATAATAATCTGTATTACAATTTATAAAGGATAAAGTTTAACAGCATACCACACTCTACCTCAGTTGGTCTGGGAGTAAACCTTGGAGATAGTAATGGTATTTATTATTTCTGTTTTGTAGTTGGAGGAAGTGATGTTCATAAGAGTTAAAAAAAAATGCTGGGGCCGGGCGCGGTGGCTCAAGCCTGTAATTCCAGCACTTAGGGAGGCTGAGACAGGAGAATCACGAGTTCAAAGCCAGCCTCAGCAATGGTGAGGCGCTAAGCAACTCAGTGAGACCCTGTCTCTACATAAAACACAAAATAGGGCTGGGGATGTGGTTCAGTGGTCGAGTGCCCCTGAGTTCAATCCCAGTACCAAAAATAAAAAATAAAAATAAAATAAAATAAAATAAAATGCTGGGCATGGTGGTGCTCAACACCTGTAATCTCAGCCACTTGGGAGACAGAGGAAGGAGAATTGTAAGTTCAAGGTCAGCCTTAGCAATGTAGTTAGACCCTCGAAAACAGTGAAATCCTGTCTCAAAATAAAAAGTACAAAGGGCTGGAAATGTAGTTCAGTGGGTAGAATGCTCCAGGGTTCAATCCTCTGTACTGGGGGAAGAAAAAGTAATAATGTGGAAGCTGGGGGTGTGTTGTTCAGTGGTAGAGTTTGTGGGAAGCCCTGAGTTTAATCCCAGCACAAAATAAATCAAGCAAGCAAGCAAGCAAGCTGGTTAAGTGGTATGCCTACCAAACAACAATGCTCCATTGCTACTGTCAAAAATGAAGTCAAGTTTTCTGGTTTTAAAATCTGTGATGTTTGTGGTACTGGGGATTCAACTCAGGAAGCACTTTTTATTTATTTGTTTTTGTGGTACCGGGGATTGAACTCAGGGGCACTGGACCACTGAGTCACATTCCCATCCCTATTTTTTGTGCTTTATTTAGAGACAGAGTCTCACTGAGTTGCTTAGCGCCTCACCATTGCTGAGGCTGGCTTTGAACTCGCGATTCTCCTGTCTCAGCCTCCCAAAGTGCTGGGATTACAGGCGTGCGCCACCACGATGGGCAACTTTTTTTTTTTTTTTTTTTTAAGTATTTTTTTAGTTGTAGATGGACACAATGTCTTTATTTTATTGCTTTGTATGTGGTGCTGAGGATCGAACCCAGGGCCTCATGCATGCCAGGCAAGCGCTCTACCACTGAGCTACAATCCCAGCCCCACGATGGGCGATTTTTTATTTTTTATTTTGAGACAAGGACTCCCTAGATTGTGGGGGTGGCTTCCAACTTGTGATCTTCCTGTCTCAGCTACCCCAGTAACTGGGATTATAGGCAAGGGCCATTGTGCCCAGCCCTGTGATTTTTTTAAATGGACAAATAAAAAATGTATATATTTCTGTTGTACAACATGATGTTTTGCAACATGTATGCACTTCAGGATGACTGAATCAAGCTAATTAACATATATAATTACTTCACATATTTATTTTTTTTGTGGTGAGAACTTAAGATCTACTCTCTTAGCAGTTTTCAAGTATACAACTAATTGTTAACTATAGTCATCATGTTATAATAATCTCCTGAATTTACTTCTCTGAAATTTACATCCTTTTTTTTGTACTGGGGATTGAACCCAGGAGTGCTTAACCACTAGCTACAACCTCAGCCCTCTCCCACCACCCTTTTTTTTGAGACAGTCTCACTAAGTTGCTGAGGATGACTCGAATTTTCCATCCATTTGTCTCAACCTCCGGAGTGACTGGGATTATAGATACGGTGCGATCGCACCCAGTGACATTTTATATCCTTGACTTAACATCTCTCCAAATGTGATCTTTCTATTAAATCACACTGCTTCTTGTATATTCTAGACCGTATTTTTTCAAAGTGCAGGCAGTCACTCATTGAATAGTAAATTCATGAGGTAAGGACATCAATTAGGAGGGGAGGATAAAAATGTTCAGATTAATTTACACGTAGTAAGGATGAACAGAGTCTGCTGATTCTTTGTTGTAATGTAAAATGTATTTCTCACTGCGGGTCCAGTTTTTTTTTTTTTTTTTTTTTTTTTTAAAGTATGAAAGCTCCGGCACCAGCACAATGCCAGGTTCTAAACGGCATTTATTAAATTGAATTATAACACTTTCATTTTGTATTTATTTATTTATTTATTTAGGTACCAGGGATTGACCTCAGGGGTACTCGACCACTGAGCCACATCCCCAGCCCTACTTTGTGTTTTATGTAGAGACAGGGTCTCACTGAGTTGCTTAGCACCTCGCCATTGCTGAGGCTGGCTCTGAACTCGCGATTCTCCTGTCTCAGCCTCCCTAAATGCTGGGATTACAGACTTGCGCCACCGTGCCCGGGCCAGAAACCACATTATTTTTCTGATTCCTAGCAGAGAGCTTGTTATGAAGTTGGAGTACTTAATGTATGTCAAATGTAAATGAAAGCCTGAATGAATGAGAATAAAGGGATAATATAGCTCAGTAAATATGATTAAAAATGACTACTGTCTCTTTCTGGAATTATTTCTAGTCTACAGCAACACCCGAAAATGTTCAGTTAACAGTTTCCAAGAACCTGGTTTCCCTGCCTGGGGGCGACAACAAGAGAAAGGGGAAGCGTAAATATGCACTCAAGAAACACTGCTTGCCCTTAGTCAACATGGCATCTCCATGGCTTCGGGAAAGGGCGCCGGCGGGGGGCGACGATTGTTTACCTTAGTCAAAATGGCCTTCTTGTTTTCGTTCTATGGGAATGCACATGCGTAATCCCAGTCCCACCTCCCTCCGCCCCCCGTGATCCATACGCTTGCGTCCTAGCGCAGAGGGACGGCGTGGGAGGAATAAATTTCTCTGTGATTGGTTGGTTCAGGATTTCAAACCCGAGCTGGCGGCGCGGTGCCTCTTTGCCGTTGGGTGAGGCGCGCAGGGAAGTGGAAGGCCGCCCAGGTGGGGCCGGGCGGACCTGGCAGGGTGGACTCTGGGGACTGTGAGACTCTAGGTGCGTCAGGCGTTGGATTGTGGTAGGAAGGAGAGCGTCCATCTCGGTAAGCCCTGGTCTCTTCAGGGGTCCGGGGGAATGGTTGGTCGCTGTAA
>PVHX01030598.1:0-15716 GCA_004024805.1 Geosciurus inauris | reverse complement strand
AAAAAGTGGTAAGTATTCCCAGCACTTTGGGAGGCTGAGACAGGAGAATCATCAGTTCAAAGCCAGCCTCAGCAACGGCAAGGCGCTAAGCAACTCAGTGAGACCCTGTCTCTACATAAAACACAAAATAGGGCTGGGGATTTGGCTCAGTGGTCGAGTACCCATGAGTTCAATCCCCAGTACCAAAAAAAAAAAAGCGGTAAGTATGTGGCCAGGTACAGTGGTCATGCCTATTATCTCAGCAGTTCTCGAGGCTGATGCAGGAGGATTGCACGTTTGAAGCCAGCCTCAAGTAACTTAGTGAGGCCCTAAGCAACTTAGCAAGACCCTCTCTCAAACAAAAAAAAAAAAATGGCTGGGGATGTGGCTAAGTGGTAAGGCGCCCCTGGGTTTAATTCCTAGTAACAACAACAAAGTGATAGATGAGGTGCTAAATATGTGGATATATTAATTAGCTTAAATTAATCATTCATTATGTATATGAACATATTGTAATCATAAAAATATATGATTTTTATTTGTCAGTTTTACCTTAATAAATCTAGGGGGAAATAATAAAAAAAAATTAAAGCAGTAAGAAAACCAACAATAACTACAAAAAAAAGAGAAAAATGATAGTTATCCTGATCAGTGCAGAAAAGGTGATGAATGCATGGAGTATTCATGAGGACAAAATTAAACACATTTTTAAGAAGTGAATATACCATAAATCTACAGTGTACATTATTTATAGTGGTCATAAGTTAGAATTATTCTTCATAAGATAAAGAAAAAGACAAAGATGCCCATTATCACTACTTCTATTCAACAATGTGTTATAAGAATTTCTAGCTTGCACCCTAAGATAAATTATTTGCTAAACTAAAAGCTCAAATTACTCTATAGACAAATTAGTTTGACAAGGTTGCTAGATATAAAATCAGTACATGAAAATTAACTATTTTTATATAACAGCACTAAGAAATTAGAAAAATGTAAGTTTTATGATATTAGCAAAATTATGTGAGGAATAAATACATAAAGATATATAAAAGTATGCATCTTATGTACATGATATATATACAGAATATGTATGTAATATATATGGAGATATGTATGTGAATATATATAATGCATATAACTAAACGTATATAAAACTACTATGCAGACAAACTATAAAATGTTAACATTCTAAAATGTTACTGAAAGAGATAAGAAGGCTTAAAGGGAAGGGGTTGGTTACACCATGGATAGGAATACTCAATATCCTTCCCCCACCAAAATTTACTATATAAATGCAGAAAAATTACAATAAAAATTCCAAAAGGTTTTTTTCCCATGGAAATTGACAGGCTGATTCTAAAATTTACATGGAAGAGTAAATTTCCAAGAACAGTCAAGACAAATATGAAGAAAAAATTAGGGAAATCTTTCTTATTATTCTCAAGACTTATTATGAATCTTTAGTAATTAAGGCAATGTGATATAGAAGAGATACAGAAATTGAACAATGAAATAAAATAGCAGTCCAGAATGAATCCCATGCACATGTGGAAATTTGATATATTTCAGTGGGGTTATTGCAGATTACTGGGAAAATGATAGATTGTGCAATACATGGCACAAGGACAATTAGCAATCTCTGTGAAAGTAATGTAATTGGATCGTTTCCTCATACCATACTTAAAAAAAAAAACAACTTCACATTGATTAAGTACTTAAATGAAAAAGAAAAAAATTAATAAAGCCCTTAGGAGAAATTACAGAAGAATTTCTTTAAGACTTCAAAGAAGGAAGATATTTTTATACCTTTATTTATTTATTTTTATGTGGTGCTGAAGATGGAACCCAGTACCTCACACATGCTAGGCAAGTGCTTTACCACTGAGCTACAACCCCAGCCTGAAAATATTTCTTAAAGGGGACACAAATATTGCTAAGCAGAACAGAAAAGGTCACTGCAGTAGTATTGGTTTAATATTAATAATATTAATTAAATATTAATATTTTAGTTTAATGGTAAGTAAACACATCTCTTTATTAAGTTCCATCTTATATATATGCTCCATATATTTCTATATGGACCAAATATTGCATTATAACACATTTGACTATAAATGAAGGTACATAAATCACAACAGAGAAAAAGGTCAGTATCCTTAATAATTATGGAATAAGGAAGCCCAGATTTCAGTAGAATTCTAGTATTATTAGTGACCCTGTTGTGGTTTAAAGAAATTTAATAAAAACAGGGCTAACATTAAAGGAAATTTTAAAAAACAACACTTCTAGCAAGCTGTCATTTTAATGAATACTTGCTTCTCCTGATGAATGCAAAGATGGTTCAACACTGAAAATCAATTCTTATAATTCACCACTTTAATAGGAAGAGGGAAGGAATATTATTGTCCTTATAGATACCAAAAATGCATTTGAAAAAACTTAAAATCTATTGCTGAATTTTAATAATTATAACAAGGAGTAGGATTAAGGTTAATATACCAAAGTCAATTGTTTTCCTAAATAACAATTGGAATTTAAAATTTAAAAATAATATTTGCAATAGCACCAAAATAATGAAATATGCATAAATCAAACAAAATATGTACAGCATTTTTTGTTCCAATAAAACTTTACTTTCAAAAACAGGAAGGCCAAATTTGGCTCACAGGCCTTTGTTTACCTGCCTACCCAAGAGCACTGGTTATTTATTTATTTATTTGAGTATTATAATTATACATATTATTTTGGTTCCTTTTGACAAAATTATATATATGAGAAATTTGGTTTCAATCCCACCTTTTCCTCCCTTCCTACCTCCCCTTTTCTCCCTCCTCTTTATTTATTGGTACTTTCTACATATACAAAAAGGTGAAATTCCCTTTGGTACATTTATATAATTTTAAAAATTATTTTCATATTTCTTCCTCTTTCCCTTCCTTCTTCCCTCTCGTTCTGTTTCTTCTACTCCACTGAATTTTCCTATATCTTTATAATATTTGATTCCCTCCCCCATTATCTTCTTTTTCTTATTTTACTCTTGCTTCAACATATAATAGAAAACATTCAACCCTTGATTTTATGAGTCTGGCTTATTTCACTTAGCATGATTTTCTCCATGTTCATCCATTTACTGGAAAATGCTCCTTGGTATTTAGTCAACTAATTTGAAAAATTATGTCTATACAAAAACTTGTATGTGAATGTTTATTGTAGCTTTATTCATAACCAATAAAAACTGGAAGCAACCAAAATGTCCTTCAATAGTTAAATGGACAAAGGAACTATGGGAACATCCACACAACAGCCTGTTATTCAGAGTGAAAAACAAATGATTTATCAAGATGAAGAAACACAGAATACTGAATGCATTCTGCTAAGTGAAAGAAACTAGTGTTAAAATGCTACATACTGTGTGATTCCAACTCTATGACATTCTGGAAAAGGCAAAACTATTAGAGACATTAAAAAGATCAGTGGTTAAAAGCATCCTAGGGTAAAGGGAGGGAGGGCTGAATAGGTTAAGTCTAGGGATTTTTAGGGCTGTGATTCTATATTATAAAGTCATTGTGAATATATAACTATGGATTTGTTAACGTTAGAGCACAAAAAGTGAACCCTAATGTATACAAATTTTAAAAAATCATTTACAAGGTTAGGGAAATTCCAAGATAGAATTCAGAGTATAATGAAACAATCTAAGTTTATTACAAATTTATGAAACAAACATACCAAAGTGGGGCATTAAACCTAAGTAATCTAAGTAACTTTGGAAATATAGAGTCTATAAACCAATGGGAAACAACCTACATAATCATTGTGTTCTGTGATAAAGTTGTTTTCCATGGGGTTATGGGTTTGCAATTCTGAAACCACTTTACATGTATACTGGAATCAAACAATTCAAGTAAGTGGATAGCAGATGTTGGGAATCAGTTTTCTCAGTTGGAGGGGGAGTTTAAAGAGAGAGGTTAGAATGATCTATGTGGAATATCAGCATGAACACATTTCATAAATAGAACTACAGATGTTACATACAGAAAAAGTCACACTTATGTGTAAATTTATAGGTTATTATGCACACATATATTTCCTTCTCTGTCAAAATGACCTAGAAACAATGAAATGCCAGTAGCAATGAGCAAATAGAGTGGCCAGGTCCTAGTTTATAATACTGTTCTTTAATTCAGGGCTCTGGAGAAATGACTGGGGAAGGAAATGTACCACACGATCCTGAAACATTCTGTAGTGCCAGAAAGTAAAGTAAGGAAGTACTCCCCATTCCAAAATCCACAATGATGGCAGTGGCGGGAAGTGGGAGGGCATGTGAAAGAACAGAGGAGCCCACTGAAAGAGCATTCAGTGTTTGCAACTGGAACAATTCCAGCAACAAAATAAAGTAGTATTACATGACAACCTAAAACATAAATATCTACAAACCCAAACTCATATGAGTAAATAATTGGTTTAATTACTAAGTGGAGGAGAAGAAACATATCTTCACAGAAGAATTCCAAATAAGTTATATAGATGCCTTCTCCTCAAGCAGTTAAGCACAACTCTTCACTTCCTAGGTGTGGACCACGTATGGTGACTTCTTTTCAAAAAGTATAGTATGGAAAATGAGAAAAAAGAGTAGCTTTACAGTGGAGAAACCTGGATGAAGTGACTGAGGTTAACGTGAACAGTGATAATAAATATGTACCCATGATATGATGAGAATGGCAGTTTACCTTGGTGTTCTTCCAAAAAATACAATTCTGGTCTAATAATGAGAAAAAATCTCAGGCAAATTCCTGTAGAGGAATATTCTACAAATACTTGACCAGTATTCCTTAACACTGTCAAGATGATCAAAAATGAGAAAAATCTAAGCAATATCACATCTGATATAATGTGGTACTCTGGAAGTGATCCTGGAATACAAAAAGGACATTAGGGAAAATCCAAGAAATTTGAATAAATTATGAATCAGCCCATTGATTGTATCAAATGTCTTATGCTAAGATGCTAATGACTGGGGAAACTAAGGGTAGGGCATATAGGAACTCTCTTACTAAGATTTTGTACATCTAAAACAGTTGTAATAAAATTTATTTGGAAAATATTTTTTAAAAAGAGGTAGAAGTTGGGTGCAGTGGTACCCACTTGTAATCTCAGCTACTTTGAAGTTTGCGGCAGAAGGATTCCAAGTTTGTGGCCTTCCTGGGCAACTTAGTGGGACTCTATCTCCAAATAAATTAAAAAGGGTTGGGGATATAGCTTAGTGGTAGAACACTTGCCTGCCTAGCACATGTGAGGCCATGGGTTTAATTCCCAGTACTGAAAAAGAAAAAAAAAAAAGGAACTATTGAAGAGAGATTAGATAGACACATTAATCAATATAGTTTGTGAACACTGGCAAAGCAGCTACAAAATCTACTTTGGGGATACATGCAGAAATTTTAATATGAACTAATACTGAGTATTTTTTTAGGTCATGGTATTATTTATTTTGGTATTGTGGTTAAATGGGAGAATGTCCTCACTCTCATAAGAGAAGCACACTGACATATGTAAGGATGTCATAAAATGAGATGAAAAAAGCCTAAAACTTATCTCAAATGATTAAGGCAGAGGAAGGATAAACATTTGGAGAAAGCAAAAGCATCAGTGACAAAATGTTTAGGGATAGCGAATCTAAATGAATGATGAATCTAAATGAAATGTCCATCATATTATTCTTTCACATTTCTATAGGTTTGAAATTTTCAAAATAATATTGGGCAAGTATGATTTTAGATTTGGACAAAATGATATCTAAAGTTATCTTGAAAAATAAACATTTGTGATTGGCTACTGCTACTCAAGGACCAATTCTTATACCCCAAAGGGCATTTGATGATTTGCAAATATAAATGAGGTTAGGCATTCTATTTTGACTATAAAAACATAAAACTGCAATAAGACTTTACATGTACAATTACAGTGCCCATGGAAATTAGTAAACAATATCATGCCAGAAAAAATACAGTCATAAAATAAACTCTTAAATTTTTCTAGGGACAGTGAAGCAGAAGGAATGAGATAAAAAAGTCAACAACAACAAAAAAAACACCACCAAAAACAAGGCAAGACAATCATTTATTTATTGGACAGGGCAAGGTCATTTAAAGAGAGAAAACATATTCAAAAACGTGTTTAGCTTGGTGTTACAGGCATTGATGCTTACAACAAACAACACTACTCAATACATCATGGAAATAGGCCACGTACAACCAGGAAGATGCTGTCATGCCACTCAAAAATAAGCCACAATGCTTAGGAACAATTATTAGGGAGTTACGGAGCATAATAGTCTCCAATTCACCATTCTCCATTTTCTGCCATTGGGCCATTAGCCCATAGTATTGGCTGGTTCCCTGATTATTTAGTCTTCCTGTATTCTAGGGAACTTTGATTGGTACACACTTCTCATACTTCTGAATTGTCACTGAAATCACAGTCAATTGAAGGATTAGCTATCTCTCATCACTATAGTTTTGAACTACCTTAGGCAATAATGAACTATCTCATAGTAACGTAAATAAATTTCCACTTAATACATTTATCACTGTTATAATGCACCCAAATCACCTTTAGTCCTATGGTATATACTTTTAAAAAGACAGCAGAAATTCACTGGAGTAAATTTTAAAAGAGATTTGGGGAGCTCACCTGGCCCGAGGTATATGAGGTGCTGACAAAGACAGACACCTGAAAAGTGCTATGTCAATTATTTGCCAAATTATTTGGCATTATTTTTAGCAGGACTTTTCTGACTGGGCCAGCAAAGATAGATTTCAATGTCCATTCTACAAACTAGCCAAAATATTATAAACAATAATATACTGGAAATGATTGGCTATTCAGCATAAGATGAAACTGAGCATAAGATTAACTAAGAAACCTGTGAGGTATCTGGCCCTCCCTCCTTAAATTCATTAATTTACTAGTCACTTCGTTTTACTACAATAAGAGTTTTCAAGATGAGAACAACTTTTTCATGCCAGAGAAAACTGGTTTTGGGAAGCCAATCACAAAAGACTAGATATTGTATGAATTCATTTATATTAAATGATCAAAATAGGTATAGAGATAGAAAGTGGACTATTGGTAGCCTAGGGCTGGGGAGCATTGGGAAGAAATAAGAGATGATTGCCAAAGGGTACAGGGTCACTTTTAGTGTGATTAAATGCCTTAAATTTGTCTGATCATGGGAGCACAACGTTGTGAATATAAAAATCATGAATTTGTATCCTTTAAATGGGTGAATTACAAGGTATGTGAATTATATGCCAAATACATTATTACAAAAACATTAAGAAAGGAAGACAGCCCCAAAAGAGAAGAAAACAAGAGGCTCTCCCAAATCAAGCCATACCTGAGGAAATGGTAGACAAGCCTGGTGTAAAGAGCTTGTTTCCCACGTGCTATTTTGACTCCATCACTTTAATCCCTGACTTCATATTTTTAACACATTTCTAAATTATTTTAGGGTATCGGCAGATTTCTAACTTTTTCTCATTAGAGATCAAAGTCAAGGTTCCACCAACGGAGCTGGTAAAACAAAAGAAATCAACAATAAAAATCCAATGACAAAATAATTTCATCTTTTGGGGCTGTGCATGACCAGGCAAAATCGAAGAGCTGAGGTTCATTTCCAATGGAAAAAATGCCATCAGGTTAAAGGCATCTTATGACTCTTGCCTAAAGCATATTTCCTTTACAAACGTGCATACATTTATTCCCTTTACACCTATACAATTCAACAAATGTAATGTTTTTATAACTGTACAATTCAACAAAAGCAATGTTCTCTACCAAAAAATGCTGAGCTTCCTGCTCAAAGAGCTAGCCAAATTTCCCTAAGAGTAAAATTACTATTTCTGAAGAAATTCACCTCTGTATCCATCTTCACCTTCAGCACTATACAGTGAAGATCGAAAACTAAGCTGGCTACAATTTTTTAAATGACATTAATTTTCTAAAATATTCAATATATTAGCTCCAAATAATTAGAATATATTTGGCCCAATTCTTTTGAGTCTGCCTTTAGATTAATGAGAAGCTTCCTTTATTTTCACTTATTTAGTAAGAAATAAACTAACACAGACTTTGAATAAGTTAAAACTGGCTAATGACATGTAATCAGTTTTCCTCAATGATTATGATTGTTCCACATAGGGTTGATAATGAAATCATAAATGATCTTTTTGGTCTATCTTCAACTAATGCTACAAAGTTAGGAAATCTTTTTACAGCTAAATGAGGAGAACATAAGCAGCATTACAGCAAGTTAAACTTGTTAAGTGCATTTGTTATGACAGAATTTCTGACGCAAAAATTGCTCACTGCACACAGAACCTCAGAGAAGTGATGAAACAAGACAACTGATGTTAGAAGATATATGGGAGTGGGGTGGTGTGAGAATCAAGGAGAAATTAAGATTGGACAAGTATCTTGTAAAAAAGAGCCACTTTTTAGGGCACATAAGAAAAACTGAGAAGTCATTATTTTGGTCTTATTAGGGAAGTCCATTTGATAAGAACTGAAGACCATTTTACTATAATTCATGCTGCAAAATGCAGTAGTCACACAGTATTTCCAAAAGGATTTCTAAAAACTAGTGCAAAAGAAATCTAAGAAAATAAATAAACATAAAAACCAACATTTTTCAAGGAAATATGTTCAAAATAGTGACTGTTACAAAAGATGCAAATTTGTTTCAAATGAAAATATATATGAAAGATCAAAGACTCATTTTACAGATAACTTACACTTCATCTATGATTTTTTTAACAGTGTACAAACAAGGGGCATAAATTTTTTTAATTAGGTCTGAAAGATCAATATAAATACTGATGGGGGGGGGAGTGTTTTATACCCCAATCTCCAAGATTCAGCTCTCTGTCCTGTCCTGTTATTAATAATTTGTAAAAACCTTAGCGGCGCAGTGATTCGAGTTTTCGTAACTTCAATGTTGTGTTAGAGGACAACGCCTCTTGGTTTGAAGAATTTGCTGTATCCGAAGGCCGGAACAGTACTCGACCACGATGATTAAATACATAAAATGATGGGTGATTCCTTAAGGTATCAAATGTCCTTAAAAGAAAAAAAAAGCATCAACTTTATATAAGTCTTCATAAAAACAGGTAAATTTGTAAACCATATAAATCTTTGAAAATAAGTAGGTTTCTAATGAATTATGAATTTGCTATGGGCTATATTTTAACCAAGTCTAATAAACCCATAAAATCAGACTGTAAAGGATAATCAATATTAGATCTCTCTTTTTAACTGTACAGAGAAAATAAGAAACTTGGAAAGCCAACACAAAGCTCTCAAATTTCTTTTTTATTCAGCCATTCTTTCTAGGATGCCTAATGAATAATAACCCAAATACTAGCTCAACTTTAATCACCACCATAAATCTAACAGTAGCTTATGCCAAATAGTCTTCCAAAAACTTGCACATAGATTACAGCTTTGATTATTCTCATTTGGCCCTTTTCTTTTTTCCTCACTATTCAGCCATATGATCATTTCACAGATCTGTTTTCCAAGAATCTTTCAAGCACAACAATAACAATAAAAATTTGGCCCTCTGTACCTCCCATTGGCCAAAATCATCTATTTTGCTACCACCTGCTTGATGCCATTGTTTTACTTACACTCCATCTATGGTTTTTAACAGGGTACAAACTTTCCTTCCTGGCCCCTTGCCTGTGATTCTTGGTAGACACTTTATAAGAGCAGTAGTGATAGTGGAATATCCTTTCTTTTCTAGTGACATCTACATAGTCTTTAAAAAAGTTCACAAACACCTTGGTGTCTGACCTTTAATGTTTTCTTTCAAGTGTTATTTTTCTAGAAAGAAGAACCCTTCCTTTGATTAAAACTCAAATGTTAACGGCAGCTGACCTAATCAAGCACACCCCCATATACAACAGACCTAATATGTGACTATTTAAAATATAACAGCATGGACAAATATGTAACAATCCCACAATTATGTACAACTATAATACACAATACAAACGGAAAACAAAAAAATGCAAATAAAAAGTAAGAGTTAGAGGATGAGGGGGGGTTAATTTCCTCTAACACATAAATATTTACTGTGAACACTTCTAAGAAAATACAGTTATTTCCAGGATCATGAAAGTGAATAAATTTCAGAGACGGAACTGAACTAAAGTAGGAATATGAGAAAGAAAAGTAAACAAAGCTTGTGAAAACAGCTTAGAAAATGTATAGGAAAATAAGAAATTAGAATAATAAATATTTTTTCATCCAAGGATACAAAAGGGCCTGTGGGCAGAGCTTATGTCACAGACCAGGTTCAAATGAGAGAGTAAACAGAAAACCCCTTATTCTTCCAAAGACTAAACTGGGACAAGAGGATAAAAGATGATGAAAGAAAGGAAAGAGAGGGAGAGACAGCAGGAGGGAAGGAGGGAAGGAAGGAAGGAGGGAGGGAGGGAGGGAGGGAGCAGGGATCTTGGTTAAACTTTTTGAGGAATTATCTATGCATCTATTTCTCTCTCTCCAACCAACCAGTAATTTTAAGTCTCTAGCTGGTACCATAACCTAATACCCTATTTTAGTATCAATAATCAGACATTTAACTTCCATTTTTCCTATCATATCAAACACTGCCTCAATATTTTTACCTCTTCTTCATACAAAATACATAATCAAATGTACGAACAAGACCAACTTTTATGTACCAGAAATTACATAATAAAGCAAATACCTACAAAATTAAATGCCTCTGAAAAGGAAAAGACTTACTTATTTTTTAGTTCTGAAGTGGCATCCATGTCTTTAAACTCCCCTGCAATATGAACTATACCATAACAGGTAACTGCAAAGGCCAGAAGTGTCTGAAGAACTATCTGTGAGTATAAAGATTGAGATTACTAAATAGCACAAAATTACTATACAAAACATTCAGTCTTCTCTCCCACTCTGTATGGCTTCTAACAGGTAGTCCTCTCAGTGCCACTTCTCTAGGAAATCAATTCTCACTTGAAATGATTCGCACTCAGACACAATAAAATCTTCTATTCATTATGTGGCTTGGCTGCAAATATATGTGTGATGTTTAAATAAATGAACTCAGCAACACATTCAAATAAGCAAAATCCCAACTAAATAAATACAAAACCAGTATTTATTTGTCAAATACTACCTGTTTCCAACAGCAACTGAGAATTTTAAAAATGTGTTATTTTTCAATAAGTACACAAAGTATATGGTACAGAGTAAAGAAAAGCAATACAAATACACCTCTTACCCACCAGCTTAAATCGTTTTCAGCACCTTTCAGTGCCATGTGTCTCTGATTATTTCCTTAACCTTCCTTCTCAAAATTGAATATTGTCCTCATTTGTGTGTTAATCAGTTCCTTGCTTTTCTTTTTTTAAAAAAAATTAAAAAATATTTTCCTAATTGTCAATGGTCTTTATTTATTTATATGTGTTGCTGAGAATCGAACCTAGTGCCTCACACATGCTAGGCAAGTGCTCTACCAGCGAGCCACAACCCCAGCCCAGTTTCTTGTTTTTCTTAATAATTTTCTAGCTACGTATGTATCCCTACCTTACTTTATACTTTTGCTCATTTTGAACTCTATTTAAATGGACTCACGGGTATTCTTTTGAATCTAGATGACCTCATTCAACATTATGTTTGTGAAATTATCCCCTGATGCAGTATGTAGTTGTAGTCCATTTGTTTTCATTGTGTTTTGTATTTCATTATATGGAAGTTCCACAATTTATCCATTCCACTGTTGATGGATATGTGGGTTGTTTCCTGTTATTTTTATAATGTCAACTTGAATATTCTTGTGTGTCTCCTGGTGCACAGGAGTGGAAACTCTGAGTGTAAAATATGCACATGTTCAGATTTATTAGGTAATACCAAACAACTTTCCAAAGAATTTGTGCAAGCAACAAAGTTGATTATTTGAAATTAACCAACATGAGATTACAAGCATATTTTCTTAATTGTGATTTTATGAATTTAAAAAAATTCCAATTTGTAATAAAAATAAAAGTTATTTAAAATAGATACAAATGAGTATGTGTGAATGTTTGTATGCATCTACCACAAAGCAAAGTTGAGAGATAGGTAGCCACATCTACCATACCCTTAATTGTAAACAACTCAAGTAAAACTTTGTCACAAGCTATTATTCTGTTTAGATTAAAATCTAATGTCATATGTAATACCAATTTACATTCCAATCACCAGTGTACCAAAGAGTCTTTTTATTTAAGACACTGTTAACAAGAATGTGATAAATCTGAGTTGTCATGAAAATGTTCAAAATTATAATAAAAATATAAAATTTTATATATGTACACACATATAACTTTTTTAAAAAGAAAAACTCTGTTTTGATTAGATAAAACTATATATACATATTGTTTACCCATAGGAAGAAGTCTGAACTGAGATACTTCAAACTATCAGGAGCAGAAATGAAATTGCCAAGGAATGGGATCAGTTTTATTATTGTTTTAATTTTTATTCTTATTGTTTAGTTCTGTTACAAAGAACTTATTACTTTTTAAAGTTCAAATCCAATAAAGATAAAAGTTGTGAGTGAAGTTGGAATATGTGCTATTTTAGCTTAAAAACACTTTGTTTTTTCTTTAGTTTTCTCATCTACGTGTATCCCTAAATGATGTATTATTAGCTTTGTTTTAAAACTTTACATAAGGAGGAACTTTTCTAAGAAATAAAGTCAAGTAATAAAATTTTTATTTTATTTTTTTAAATTTAGCATTGACTTTTTATTTAAAACCCCTAAGAACTAAATAATTAAACTTTTAAGTCCCTTTCATACTGTGGATAGAGTAACTTTCAGAAAGAGTATTTTAACTACAGTTCTAGAAACCAGAGAAATCTTTCACAATTTCTAAATTTTGGGCTTTTACAAAGAGTGATGAAAAGTACAGAAGAGATGTTACTTCATGTTTGAAAAATGTTGAAGATAAAAACCAGTAAAAAATTATCATAAGCAAAGTGGCTAATTTTAAAAATATATTTTAATGGAATATAAATGACCAACTTACATCTATTGGCAGTGATTCATCTTCTTTTTCTGTTAATCGCATATAAGAACGATCTATAAACCAGAAGCATACCATTAAGGAAATTGTAGCCTATTTTTCTTTCTTAAAATGCAAGCAAATCAATATACCAAAGAAGTGGTTGACTTATATGCTACATAAAGTAATGCTAATCCTGGATTCCTCAAAAACCTCTATCCTCTAAGGCAGTCAGCCTTCTTAATGAAATATTTTATTCTTGTTGTGACCTGCTTTGTCACCCTATAAGATGGGGTAAGAGTAATAAATGGGCAAGTGTGAGGCAGAAATATCCAAGCATAATTTTTCCTTTTTACTAAAGAAATATGAAACTTCTGAAACTGTTTATTTCACTAAGTAGTAAAAGAAATCATGATTTAAAAATTAATAAGTCTACAGAAAATCTCAGCTCTGAATAGTACCACCATCACATAGTGAAGCCAATGTAATACTGGTCTGGAAACAACATGATGGGGCAGTGTTGGAAGAGAAATTCCAGGATACCAATTTCTGCATCTAGTACTTTTTTAAAAAAAATATTTTATTTAGTTATAGATGAACACAATGCCTTTATTTATTTTATGTGGTGCTGAGGATCAAACCCAGTGCCTCACACATACAAGGCAAGCGCTCTACCGCTGAGCCACAACCCCAGCCCCCATCTAGTATTTTTTAATTATAATTCTGCTGCTGCCTTAACTTCAGGAGGCAGCAAGGGATGAAGGAAAATGATCAGGATTTGAAAGCTGGTAAACCTGGATAATGGTACTGGCTCTTCCATTTGCTACATGCCTCTCAAGTTAAAGACATCCTCAGTGACTGTAACATATATTTCAATTTTAGAGTGTTAAAATGTGGGAGTGAGAGGGAATTGTGTCTTAGAATCAAAGAAATACAGTATCTTTTCATTGCCTGAGTCTCTGAAACAGCAAAATGGGAATAATGTGAGGATTAAGGGTGATTCACTATACCACAGATGCTCCATTATAATAAAGGTCATTACAGCAAAGAAGAGCATGCCACAACTCCATATTATGCCAACCAAGCCCACATGACATAATTAGTTTCAAAGGTATTAGTCTCTTGCCAACATGAGCATTACAAAGAGGTCTCACTGCAGTGACAAATCCATAAGGCATTCTCATCATTTGAATCATAAAAATACAGAATCCTAATTCTAGATGGGCCTAGGTCAATTTCTATTTAATCATGTACACTGGACTTAAAATACCCAAACTGTTTTGAGTGAATGTGTATGGATTCTCTCTTGAGAGAATGTGTTTAGAAACATATTCTTAAGTTTTAACTTACAGAATTTTTAAGCATAGGTGTAAAAAAAATCAAACCAAAACCAAGAATAGATTTGGACTAACCTTCTACTGTCTGTTCCATTTCTAGCTAGCTTTCTTGTTTCCATGCAGCTTAACCTGACTCTAACACTACATTTAGCCAGGCATTTCTTCATCTGTAAAATGAAGGAGTTGGACTTCAGTGATCTCCAAGGGCTCTCCTTGCTCTATGAACCTATAATTTTACAGCTAAAGCTTATTATAGAAAATGACATGGTACTCCAATGTATCCTAATCTCCTCCAGGACCCTGATTTTCAAACTAACCTGCACCCAATCACCTGGGGATCTTATTAAAACGCAGTTCTGAGGTGAGGCCTGAGTGTCTTCTAACAAGCTCCCAGGTGATGACCAGGAGGTTGGTCTGTTGACCACAATCACAGCATCAAGACTCTGGGACAAATTCCTAAACCACTAGTTCCTGGAATAATTAATATCCCCGCTCTTATGCATCCCTATAAACTTTTAGCATAACATCTGTACCATTTTTTTGTGATTATATCTTGATCCAGTTTTTTTCCCCAGTAGCCTATGAACTCACTTATGGCATCTCTGTCGCTGCACTTGCAGCAGCTAAGCACGGAGCAATTTCAACCAATGACCAGAAACTGAATTTTATAATGCAGTGCAGCACATATCTATCTTTTGCCCAAGGTCATACTGATTTAGCGGTCAAGCAAGTTTTGAACAACCATCCCTTCAGATCCCCACTCTGGTGCTCTTTACCTGTATCACAGGGCCTCCCTGAGGCAATGGGTCACCTAACTTCTCAGTCTATCCCTGGACAGCCCAGAAGTCCCCAGGATGTTGTCCACCTAGTTGTCATGAGGCCACAAGAATTCAAAGTCCTCAATCCCACACTCTGCCTGATCTGCCCTATGTCGGATTTGACAACCCTGGCCTGGATTCCCTGACAGACTCCCGCTCTGAACCCTGTCCCTGACAACTCGCTTCCACTCTTTCTTCAATCTCGGGTGTCCACACCCTTCAAACCCCAAACCTTCCACCACAGACCTGCCTTATTTTTCTGAGTCATTCCAAACTGTAATGTCTTAAATGACCGTTCCTCGGACTTTCAGTCTGACAGTCCCTTAGGGGTGCACCCACATAATGCCCCCAGGGTCCCACACCAGAAAGGTCTCAGTCCTCCAGGTACTTACGCTGCGCAGCAGAAAAGGCGGCGTGGGCTAGGGCAAAAAGGCCGATGCCTACTAGCCCCTTCCATAGCGATGGCGCCATGATTCCGAAAGAGCAACAGCTCAAAA
>PVHX01030597.1:0-15776 GCA_004024805.1 Geosciurus inauris | reverse complement strand
TGGAACCAATCTAGATGCCCTTCGATAGATGAATGGATAAAGAAACTGTGGTATATATACACGATGGAATATTACTCACAATAAGAGATAATAAAATTATGGCATTTGCAGGTAAATGGATGGAGTTGGAGAATATCATGCTAAGTGAAGTAAGCCAATCTCAGAAAACCAAATGCCGAATGTACTGGTTGTTAAGTGGTTGCTGATCCATAATAGGGGGGAGGTCACGAGAACAATGGAGGAACTCTGTTCAAAGGAGTGTAAGGAGGGAGGGGGCATGGGGACAGTAAAAGTGGTGGAATATGATGGACATCATAGCCCTAGCTTTATGTATGACTGCATGTATGTTGTGATTCTATATCACTTACAAACAGAAATGTAATGTTATCCTCCATCTGTGTACAATGAATCAAATTGCACTCTGCTGTCATGTAAGCCTAAAGAGAACAAATAAATAAATTTTAAGAAAAGAAGTAAGAGCAGCAATAAATGCCTGCATCAAAAGGTTAAAAATTCAAACAAAGAACTTAAAGATGCATCTCAAGGACCTAATAAAGCAATGGAAAACTAAAAGTAATAGAATAAAATAAAAAGATAATAATCTAAGAAAAATTAGAGAAATTTATTATTTTGAAAACAAGGACAAAATCAATAAAACTTTAGGTAGACTAGGAAAAAAGAAAACAAATATAAAACTAGAGATAATAAAAGACACATTACAATGGATACCACATAAATACAAACTAATGTTAGAGATTTGTATACAAACTTTGTGCGAGGCTGGAGATATGGCTTAGTGCTGAAGTACCTGCCTGGCATGCATGAGGACCTGTGTTCACATCATCAAGCACCAAAAAACCAAAAACAAACAAACAAAAAACTATGCCAAATATGAGAAAACCCAAATGGACTGATAAGGGGTAATAAAATTAAATCCAGGACTGGGGCTGTAGCTCAGTGGTAGAGCACTTGCCTAGCATTCATGAGGCACTGGGCTTGATCCTCAGCACCACATATAAATAATAAATGAGTAAAATAAAGATCCATCTAAAAAAATATTTTTAAAAAATTTTTTAAAAAATTACATCCATTGTTGGAGTCATTTTGAGGTGACTTTCATGCAAGGCGAGAGATAAGTATCTAGTTTCATTCTTCTACATATGCTTATCCAGCCTCCATAGCACATCGGTTGAAGATGTTCTTTCTTCCAACATGACTTTATCTGTGAGGATTTTTCTGTGTGACTTTTTTCCTATTACATTGGATCACGTATCTGTACTTACGTCAGTACCATGCTGTTTGTGTTATTATAGCTCTGTAGTATAATGTAACATTGAGAATTGTGATGCCTCTAGCATTGCTTTTGTTTTGCTTAGAATTGCTCTGACTTTTGTGAATTTTTTTCCCTATGAATTGTAAATAATGCTATTGGTGTTTTGATGGGGATTTCCTTGAATCTGTAGATTGTTTTTGATAATATTGTCACATTAACAATATTATTTCTACGTATCCATGAATTTAGTCTTTACTTCCTCTAGTGTCTTCTTCAATTTATTTCTTCAGTGTTCTATCATATTTATTGTAGAGATCTCTTACCTTCATTGTGTTTATTACTAGGTGTGTGTGTGTGTGTGTGTGTGTGTAGTGCAAATGCAATTATTTTTCTAATTATGTTTTTATCAGATTAATTATTGATATATAGGAAAACAATTTTTATGTTAATTTTCTATCCTGCTACTTTGCTGGATTTAATTATTAGATCTATAAAGTTCTCTGGTGGACTTTTCTGGGTCATCTAGATATGTCTTATCATTTAAAAACAATGATAATTTGACTTAATTTCCTATTCATGTCCTTTAATTTGCCTCCCTTGCCTAATTAATCTGGCTAAAATTTCCAAGTATTATATTGAGGAGGAGTGGTGAAAATGAACATCCTTGCATTGTTACTGATTTCAGAGGAAAAGCTTTCAGTTTTTCCCCATTTGTTATGATGTTAGGTTTGTGGTATATAGATTTTATGGTTCTTAGGTAAATTTCCTTTTACCCTTGTTTTCTTCTTATTATTATTATATTTTTATTAGTGTATGATAATTATATATAGTAATAGGGTTAGTTGTGACATATTCAGCCATGCACATAACCTAATTTGTTCCTTTTCATTCCCCAGTACTTTCCCTTTACTTTTATTACCCTTTTCTTCACTGGGCTTCTTTGTTGTTGTTGTTGCTGCTGTTGTTGATGATGTTGTATGTTTTATTTTGCTTTGTTTCTTATCTGGTGCATTATAATTATACAAAAATTGGGATTCATTGTGCTGTATTTATATATATACATAGCATACACATTGTTCATATAAAACACATTTTCTTATTTGTTCAGGTGTTGGCAAAAACCAAGGCTGGTTACATGACTTGGCTATTGTGAATTTCTCTTCCTTAAACATTGCAGTGCATATATTGTTAGAGCATGCTCATATGAGTTCTTTGGGATAAATTATAAGGGTGGAATAGCTAGGTTATAGGGCTGTCCATCCCTGGTTTTCTGAGGAATCTGCATACTGATTTCCATAGCAGTTGTAGTAAATTACAGTTCCACTGACAATGAGTGTGTCTTTATCCTCACATTCTTACTAACATTTATTGTTTGTATTCTTGATTATAGCCTCTCTGCCTTGGAAGAAATAAAATCTCAGTGGATTTTGATGTGCATTTTCCTTATTTCAAAAGATGTTCAATATTTTTATATAGTTGTTGGCCAAGCTATTTGCATTTCTTCTTTTGAAAAATATGTTTACTTCTTGAGTTTTCATTGCTTGCTCTTGTTGTTATTTTTGGTGTTTAGTTTTTGAGTCCTTTATATAGTCTAGATATTAATCCTGTTGAAAGAGTAGTCATGTACAACCACAAGAATAGAATTCCAATTATAATAAGTTAAACTCCAGGTATGTATAACATATCAAAATAGACTGTCAAAATAGAAAACAGAATCTAATGTCTTATATGTTTAAAAAGAACAAGCAAAATAATTACAAAAAAACATTTGAAAAAATTTCTGATATTATTTCATTGAAGACATTGTACATTCCTTTGGTTTGTATCTCTAGGCCTTCCTCTATCCTGATAAAGGTGATTAAGATTTGAGCTTACTTTTTCTTCTATTGGTCATAGGTTCTCTGGTCTAATTCCTAGGTCATTGATCCCCTTTGAGTTGAGTTTTGTGCATGGTGAGATAGGGTTTAGTTTCATTTTGCTGCATATGGATTTCCAGTTTTCCCAGCACCATTTGTTGAAGAGGCTATCTTTTCTCCAATATATGTTTTTGGCTTTTTGTCTAGTATGAGATAACTGTATTTATGTGGGTTTGTCTCAATGTCTTCTATTCTGGACCATTGGTTTACATGTCTATTTTGGTGTCAATATCAATCTGTTTTTGTTACTATAGCTTTGTAGTATAGTTTAAGTTATGGTATTGTGATGCCTCCTGCTTCACTCTTCTTGCTAAGGATTGCTTTGGCTATTCTGGTTCTCTTATTTTTCCAAATAAATTTCATGATTGTTTTTTCTATTTCTATAAGAAATGACATTGGGATTTTTAATTGAATCTGTATAGTGCTTTTGGTAATACAACCATTTTGACAATATTGATTCTACCTATCCAAGAGTATAGAATATTGTTCCATCTCCTAAGGTCTTTTTAAATTTTTTTCTTTAGTGTTCTGCAGTTTTCATTATATAAGTCTTTCACCTCTTTTGTTAGATTAATTCCCAAGGATTTTTTTATTTTAAGGCTATTGTGAATGGAGTAGTTTTCCTAATTTCTCTTTCAGAGTATTCATTACTGATGTATAGAAATGCATTTGATTTATGGGTATTGATTTTGTATACTGCTACTTTGATGAATGTATTTATGATAAAAGTTTTCTGATTCAAATTTTTGGATCCTCTAAATGTAGAATCATGTCATTGCCCAATTATGATAGTTTGAGTTCTTTTCCTATTCATATGCCTTTAATTTCCTTCATCCATCTAATTGCTCAGGCTAGAATTTCAAGGACTATGATGAAAGGAGGTAGAGAAAGAGTGCATCCCTCTCTTGTTCCAGTTTTTAGAAGAAATGATTCCAATTTTTCTCCGTTTAGAATGATGTTTAGCATAGATACCTTTTACAATGTTGAGGTATGTTCTTATTAACCAGTTTTACTAGTGTTTGAACATAAAAGGGTACTGCATTTTGTCAAATGCTTTCTCTGCATCAATTGATATCATATGATTCTTATTTTTAAGTCTATTGGTGTAGTGGATTACATTTATTGATTTCCATATTTTGAAACAAACTTGCATCCCTGGAATGAACCCACTTGATCATAGTGCACTATTTTTTAAATATGTTTTTGTATTTAATATGCCCAAATTTTATTGAGAATTTTGCATTCATGTTCATCATGGATATGGATCTGAAATCATCTTTTCTTGATATGTCTCTGTCTGGTTTTGGTATCAGGATGATGCTAGCCTCATAGAATGAGTTTGGAAGTGTTCCGTCCTTTTTAATTTTATGGAAAATTTGAGTAGTATTGGTATTAATTCTTTGTAAGTCTGTAGAACTCAGCTGAAAATCTGTCTGGCCCTGGGCTTTTCTTGGTTGGTAGGCTTTTGATGGCACTTCTACTTCCTTACTTGAAATTGATCTGTTTGAATTGTTTATGGCCTCCTGGTTCAGTTTGCATATATCATATGAGTCTAGAAATTTAGTAGTGTCTTCAAGATTTTCTATTTTCCTGGAGTATAAACTTTCAAAGTAGTTTCTGATTGTCTTCTTATTTCAGTAATGTCTCTCATGATATTTCCTTTTTCATCACAAATTTTAGAAATTTGAGTTTTCTATCTCTCTCTTTTTTCATTAGAGTGGCTAAGGGTTTGTCCATTTTATTTATTTTTTCGAAGAACAAGGTTTTGTTTTGTCAGTTTTTTAAATTGTTTCTTTTGTTTCAATGTTGTTGATTTTAACTCTGATTTTAATTACTTCCTGTCTTCTACTCCTTTTGGCATTGGTTTCTTCTTTTTCTAGGGCTTTAAGATGTAATATCAGGCTGTTTTTTGTTGATTTTTTCTTCATTTAATGAATGAGCTTAATGCAATGAACTTTCCTCTTAGCACTGCCTTTATAGTGTCCTAGAGATTTTCATATGTTGTATCAGAGTTCTCATTTAAGTCTAAGAACTTTTTTAAATCTCCTCCTGATGTCTTTGTTATCCATGCATCATTTAATAGTGTATTATTTAGCCTTTAGGTATTGGAGTAGCATCTATTTTTTTAATAATTGATTTCCTATTTCATTCCATTATAGTCAGATTGAGTACAGGTTAGTATCTTTATTTTTTTGTATTTGCTAAGACTTGATCTGTGGCATAACATATGGCCTATTTTGGAGAAGGTTCCACATGCTGCTGAGAAGAAAGTGTATTTTCTTGCTGATAGATGGAATATTCTATATATGTTTTTAGGTCTAAATCATTGCTTGTTTTTTTTTTAATATTTTTTAGTTGTTGATAGATCTTTATTTTATTCATTTATTATTTATATGTGGTGCTGAGGCTTGAACCCAGTGCTTCACGCATGCTAGGCAAGCGCTCTACCACTGAGCCACAGCCCCAGCCCCAAATCATTGCTTGTTTTATTGAGTTCTATAATTTCTTTGTTTAGTGTTTGTTTGGAAGATCTTTTCAGTGGTGAAAGAGGTGTGTTAAATACATCCAGTATTATTGTCTCATGTTCCTTTTGTTTCTTTAATTTGAGAAGTGTATTTTTTTTAATATACATCAATGCCCCATTTTGGGGGGGCATAGATATTTATGATTGTTATGTCCTGTTGATGTATGATTCTCTTAAGTAGAATGAAATGTCCTCTTTTATCCCTTTTCACTAACACTGGTTTGAAGTCCACTTTATCTGATAAGGCTGGAGACCCTTGGTTGTTTACACAGTCCATGTGAGTGATACGTTTTCCCACATCCTCTCAACTTCACTATATGGATGTCTTTTCCTGTGAGATGAGTCTCTTCAAGGCAGCATATTGTTGGGTCTTTTTTTTATAAATCCAATCTGACAGTCTATGTCTTTCACTTGATGAGATTAAGCCATTTACATTCAGGGTTATTATTGAGATATGTGTTGTGTTCCCAGTCATTTGGATTTATTTTTGGTTTTTTAATCTGACTTGGTTTCTCCTTTGATTGGCTTTTTTTTTAGTGTAGTTCCACCCTTTGCACATATTCATTGTTGTTGTTTATTTCCTCCTCATGGAATATTTTGCAAAGGATGTTCTGTAGTGCAGGCTTTCTCACTGTAAAAAATTCTTTTTTTTTTTTTATTTATTTTTTAGTTGTAGGTGGACAGAATATCTTTATTTTATTTTTATGTGGTGCTGAGGACCGAACCCAGTGCCTCCTGCGTGCTAGGCGATCACGCTACCACTGCGCCATAACCCCAGCCCTGTAAAAAATTCTTTTAAGTTGTGTTTATCATGGAAGGTTTTTATTTTGTCATTGACTCTGAAGCTTAATTTTGCTGAATATAAGATATTTGGTTCACATCCATTCCAGAGCTTGGTGTATGTTGCTTCAAGATCACCTGGCTTTGAGGGTCTGAGTTGAGAAATCTCCTGAGATCTGAATTGGTCTCCCCCTATATATAATCTGATTCCTATTTTTTGCAGACTTTAAAGTTCTATTCTTATTCTGTATGATAGGCATTTTCATTATAATGTACTTTAGTGTAGATCTGTTGTAACTTTGTATATTTGGTGTCTTGTAAGCCTCTTGTATTTGATTTTCCCATTCATTCCTCATATTTGGGTAATTTTCTGAAATTATTTCATTGAAGAGATTGTGTATTTCTTTGGTTTGAAATTCTGTGCCTTCTTCTATGCTGATCAATCTTAGATTTTGTATTTTGATCTTTACCTCATAATTCTTAGATGTTCTGTTCATGGTTTCTTACCATTTTCACTATGTGGAAATTATGTTTGTGATTCTATAGTTTGTCTTCATTGACTGAGGTTCTCTCTTCCACATGATCGAGTCTTGGTGATGCTTTCTATTGAATTTTTTATTTAGTTTATTATTTCCTTCACTATAAGGATTTTTGTTTGTTTTTTTGTTTTGTTTTGTTTTTAATATCTCTTCTTGAAGTAATCTTTTGGTACACTTATTTGCTCTCTTATGTCTTTGTTGATGTGATCAATTGTTGCCTGTATTTGTTCTCTTATTTCTTCATTGGAGTGATCAATTTTTGCCTTTATTTTCTCACTTGGTCATTCTTTAATTCATAGATCATTTTATTTATGTACATTCTGAAATCTTTCTCTGACATTTCTTCTACTGCACTGTCAATGAATTCTATTATTGTAGTATCTTGGTTTGTTTGGGGCACTTTCCTTCCTTATATTTTCATGTTGTCTATGTCTTTCTTGCAGTGCATCTTCAAGGCATTGAAGTTTCTTCTCTATAATTTTGAGGTGTCCCTGCAGGTTACCAATACCTCACCTTTAAGGGGGAGATCAATGTTTATAGCACCCAATGCAACCAATATGCTGCTATAAATCAATTATCTACTATTTAAACATTTACAGTTTTGTTTGTTTGTTTGTTTGTTTGTTTTGCTATAAAAAGAAATTATAAGTTTGATTAGCTTCTACCATACAGCCAGTAGGGTTGCATAAAGGTTTACAGTTTCTGATGGTGGACAGAGAGAGAATGGGAAGGGGGAACGTTGGGATGATTATGATGTTTGATATGAAAATATAGAGATATTAGATTATAGAATGAGTGAAATAGGAATCAGAAGAAGTTGGCTATTAGCAAGAGAACAAAGAGAGAAAGGTGACCCCATGCAGAGCTCTCTGTTGCCTCTGTGATCACACCCAGTAGGGATACCTATGGTGCAACTGGGCCCACAAGGACCTTGGTGATTGTCTTCTAGGTCCTGCTTGTTGACACTAGATGGAGGTGGCTATGTCCCTAGTTAGTTGAAGCAGTAGCATCAAGCCTATAGTTACCTTGATGTTTGGCTTCCAGGCCCTAATTGGTGACTCTGGATGGAAGCTGCTCCAACTAGAGATGATACAGGTGGCAGTGGAGGTAACACATTATGGTGGTGAAAGTGTCTCAAGATGGAGGTGACTACCTTCAGAGATTGAGCTTGAAGGATGTGCTGCGTGATGGCATTGGGCAGCCTGTTTGGTGATGCCACACTGTGGTGTGTGGTACTGAAATGGCCAGCTGTTTCCTAGCCCTGGGTGTTGTCCCACAGTGGAGATTACCACATGGGTAGGGCTACAGAGGTGGCTGAAGTGTCCCAACATGGAGACAGTTTGTGTGGAGCTACCTGTTGGTGGATAGGGAACCACAGTATGATGTTCCCCTCCACACAAGTGCATGGTATTCTGGTCTCCAGTGGTGTGTGGGCACGTGGTTGCCTCTACCAATTTCATGCAGAATTTCCACTGAATTTTTTTCCAGCAGTTTTAGAGCTTTATGTCTTATTTTTATCTCTTTGGTACCACACATTTTGAATTGATTTTGTGCAGATGAGAGATAATCAACTTTCAATAATTTCATGTGGATTTATAATTCTCACAACTGTATGAAAAAGTGTGACTTTTTCCAATGTGTGTTTTGGCTTCTTTTGTCAGAACCATTTTCCACAGGTGTATGATTTCATTTCTGGAATCTCTATTTTTTCCATTCGTCCATGTGTCTGTCTTATGCCAGTACCATGCTATTTTGCTCACTATGCCTCTGTTGTGTGTCTGGAAATTAGGAATGAGGATACCTTTAGTTTTTTTTTTTCCTTTTGTTTAAGATGGCATTGGCTATTTGGGTTTTCTTTATGCATCCATATTAATTTTAGAACTATTTTTTTCAATAATATAAAAAATTTCATTAATGTTTTTATGGGGATTGTATTTCATCTGTAAATTTCTTTTAATTTTTAATCCTTTAACAGCACTAATTCTTCTAATGCATGAGCATGAGACATAGATTTATATTTTCTCTCCCAAACACACACACAGAGTTTGTGTACTTTAATTTCCTTTCATCAATTCTTTGTAAAAGGTAGAGGTCTTTCACTTTCTTGGTTGAATTATTTCCTAGATATTTAATTTTTTTGTAGCTTTTATGAATGGGATTCCTTTTATAATTTCTCTCTAAGAAATCCTATTAATAGTAAGTAAAAATTCTGATTTTTATATTGATATTTTATCCTGCAAATTTCTTAATCAATTCTAGTAGTCTTTTGGAGAAGTCTTTAATTTCTTTGATTTTTAGATTCATATAATCTGCAAACAGAGATCATTTGACATCTCTCTTTCCTCTCTACACATTTTATTTCTTTCTCTAGCTTATGGCTCTGGCTAAAATTTCTCCTATATTTAATAAGAGCAGTGATAGTGGATACCTTTATCTTGTGCTATATTTAGGGGAAATGTTTTATGATTTTGCCTATTTATTTTATTTTGACTGTGTTTTTGCTATCCACAGTCTTAATTATGTTAAGGTACAATCCTTTAATAGTGATTTTGTTCAGGATTTTTATCATAAAGTGATGTTGAATTTTATGAAATGCTTCTTTATCCTTCATTGTGTTGAAGTGATGTATTGTGTTAATTTATTTACCTATGTCAACCCATGTGTGCATCCCTTGGAAAAATCCAACTTCATCATGGTGAATGATCTTTTGGATGTACTGTTGGATTTTATGTACTAGTACTTTTTGATAATTTTTGCTGTATAGCGGAGGTGTGGATCATAGTTTATTTGTTCTGTTCTTCTACAGTTTTTGTATCAAAATGATGCTGGACTTGAAGAATGAGTTTGAGTTCCTTCCCTTACAATTGTTTGGAATAGTTTGACAAAACATAATGTTGTTAGTTCTTCTCTGAGTTTAGTAGAATTTAGCAGGTTGGCCATTCTATCTTAAACCCTTATTTGTTGGGAAACAATTTATTACTGGTTCAATTCACTATAAAAACTAGGTTCTGTAATATATATATATATATCTTTATATACATCAACCTTGGTAGTTTATGTATGCAGAAACATCAATTTCTTCTGAGTTTTCCCTTACTTTAAGATATAGTGTCTGTAAAAAATGGTAATACTTTATTTTAGTTTGTAGTATCAGTTGTAATGTGCCTTTTATTATCCCTAGTTTTACTTGTTTTCTTTCTTTTATTGTTAGTCTAGCTAAAATTTGTTGATTTTGTCTATCTTTTCAAAAACTAACTTTGTTTCATTGATTTTTCTTAGACTATTGTTTCATCTTTTTCTGATCTGATCTTTGTTATATTTCTTCTATTAGTTCTAGTTTTCTATTCCTTTACCAGGTCCTTGAATGTGTCTGTAGGTTATTTGTTTTAATTTTTTATTTTTTGATGCAGGCACTCATTACCATTCCATGTTAAGAATTACCCTTTCTTTATCCGATTACTTTGGTAAGTTGTGTGATTCTTTCATTCTATAAAAAGGTCAAAGGTCAGGCAAGAGCCTCTGTAGGAGGACAGTAGAAACATTCATGTCATGAGGAAAAAAGTTAATGACACAAAGAAAGCCATCAGATATTTTTAATTTAAAATAATTCAGTGTGGATATATCTGAGATTAGATTAGATTTGGTTGGTTTGAAATTCTGATCTCTGTGAGTCAGGTAGCAAGTTGATTTCTGCTTGTTCAAAAAAAAGAGTTCATTTTGTCTTGGGTTTATGCAAATTCTAAAGATTAAGGAATTAAACTTTTCTGGCCCTGTTTCAATTGTTTGACCAAAAAACAAAATTTTTGATAGTTCTCCTATGAAAATGTGATAGAATTCAGTAGTGAAGTCATTCTACCCTGGACTTTTATTTGGTGAGATGTGTTTTATTACTTCCACTTCACTGCCAGTTATTGGTCTGTTTGTGGATATCACGGCTCATAGTTCAAATTAGGTAGACAATGTATGTTCAGAAATTTAACCATTTCCATTGGATTTTCATTTATCATCTAAGATTTGTTTTTTATTAATAGTCTTGAATGAGCTTTGTGTTTCTGTGATATGAACTGTAATTTTTCATCTTTAATGTTATTTATGCATATCTTCTCCTTTTTATTCTTAGTCTATCTAAGAGTTTGTTGATTTTATCTCTAAAACTTTTTTAAAATTTTTTAACTTTTTATTTTGAAGTCTTACATTCATAGCAAGTTGCAAAAATAGTACAAGTGTCCTGCAGACCATTCTTTCAGCCAATAGTGACATTGTACAACTGTAGTATGATATAAAAAATAGTAATTGACATTGATACAGTAGTATTAACTAGACTGCAGGATTTACTCAATTTTTTAAGTAATTTTTTTTCTAATTAGGTTTACATGACAGCAGAATGAATTTTGATTCATTGTACACAAATGGAGCACAACTTTTTATTTCTCTGGTTTTACACAATGTAGAGTTACACCATATGTGCTGTCATACATGAACCTAGGGTTTTGTTGTCCATCGCATTCCACCATCTTTCCTGCCCTCATGTCCCATACATCCCCTCCACTCCCCTTTGACCAAAATTTCTCTATTCTTCCCATGGCCCATCCCATATTATAGATCTGCATCCACTTATCAAAGAGAATATTCAGCCTTTGGTTTTTTGGGATTTGCTTACTGCACTTAGCATGATGTTCTCCAACTCCATCTTTTTACCTGCAAATGCCATAATTTTATTCTCTTCTGTTGCTGAGTAATAGTTCATTGTGTATATATACCAAAGTTTCTTTATCCATCCATCTATTTAAGGGCATCTAGGTTGGTTCTACAGTTTAGCTGTTGTGAGTTGTGCTGCTATAAACATTGAAGTGGCTGCATTACTGTAGTATGCTGTTTTTAAGTCCTTTGGTTATACACCAAGGAGTGGGAAGGCTGGGTCAATTGGTGGTTCCATTCTAAGTTTTCTAAGGAATCTCCATACTGCTTTCCAGGTTGGTTGCACCAATTTTCAGTCCCACCAGCAATCTATGAGTGGGCCTTTACTTCCACATCCTCAATAACACTTGTTGTTGTATTCTTGATAATTGCCATTCTGACTGGCATGAGATGAAATCTTTGAGTAGTTTTTATTTGCATTTCTCTAGTGGCTAGAGATGTTGAACATTTTTTCATATATTTATATTGCTAACATTTTTTATTGATCTTTCTGTGTTTTTAAATCTCTACTTCAATTAATTTTGCTCTAATCTTTGTTATTTCTTTCCTTTTATTAATTTTGGGTTTAGTTTCCTCTTGCATTACTAGGTTTGTAAGATGCACCATTAGGTTATATATTTGAAACTGATTTCTTTATGTAGGTATTCATTGCATAAAATTCCTTCTTAGTAGTGCTTTTGTTATGCCCCTTAATTTTTTTATGTCCCAAAATTTTATTTTATTTTATTTTATTTTATTTGGTACCAGGGATTGAACTCAAGGGGACTCAACCACTGAGCCACATCCCCAGCCTTATTTTGTATTTTATAGAGAGACATGGTCTCCCTGAGTTACTTAATATGTTGCTTTTGCTGAGGCTGGCTCTAAACTCACAATCTTCCTGCCTCAGCCTACTGAGCCACTGGGATTACAGGCATGGCCCACCAGGTTCTATGTCCCATAATTTTGATATGGTATGTGATTGTCTCTATAAAAAGAGAATGTGTAAGTCAAGAGTTTCATGCAGGAGAGGAGAAAAATTCATCTCAACAAAAATGAAGCTAATGCTCTAAAGAGAGTCATCACATTTATTTTATCAAAAATGTAAAAGAAGTGTGGTTTTCTGTGTTTAGGACCTGAAATGGTTAATTTAGAGGTAACAATTCTGAGTTATCACATAGTTCTAGTTAGTCACATAGCAAATTACTGCTTCACCTTTACATGGATAAAAAGTTCATCATAGCCTGAGTTAAGGCAAATTTTAAAGATTCAAAAATCAAACTTCTCTGACCACCTTTTAAGCAATGAATGTTGCAATTATTATTAATAAATATTTCAAAAGTCAATGATTAGTGCAATTATATAGTACTGCAAAATAAGGCATCTTCAGTACACACTGAAATTTATTTCTACTTTGAGGAAACTTTATGACACTATGGTATATGGTTTTCAGTCTCACCTCTACCATGTGCAGTGTGTATACCCTCATCCAAGGCATTGCATCTTTGAGGTCCAGTATCCTCATTTCTAAAATAGGAATAATTTCAGTTTAGTTAAAGGTAATTTAGAAAATCAAAAGTGATATAATATGTGTGGAATTTCATGTTAATCTTAAGAATCCCTGTACACATGAGCATTAAACATTATGTAATTTGGGTCTTGACAGGTATTTTTCTTACTAAATAGATTGTAAGCAACTATGCTTTCCAAATGTGAAACAAATACAATGGTATCTTTTCAGGGCACATCTTTGTAAAGCATTACCATTAGTGATCTAGTAGTTTACATCAATCCAATGACATGCAATTCATGACTACCAAATAAAATCTCATATTCCAATTTGCAGATTGTTTCTTCTGTGCTGAGAATCTCTTTTTTACACTGTCTGCCTCCTATCCAACTCTAAACCACATTCCTGTTTTTCTGTCCCCAATATTATTGCTTATGGTCTGATCTTTTTCATTCCATTACATCTGACAAGGACATACTAAAAAACAACAGGAGCTGTTGCTTCTTCCCATCTGGAAGAGGTGGGAGATTGGCAGAGCCTTAATTTCTCAAGCCTACCCATTCAATTCTCTAATATTGTCTTTTCTTCATTCTGCTGAATAAGTTTTACCTATGTATTGATAGAGAGTGGAGAAGCTCTTCTGTGCCTTTTCCTTTGTAGAATCTATGACCCAGTTATCCTTGGAGTGAAGTAATTGGTACTGATTTGAGGGAAAATTTGATGATCTATGAACAGAGTCAGTGTGGTGTTTCCTTGACTCTTCTAATGTGGCTTTGGAGGCAGCTGTGATGTAAGCCATAGCACACCATCACAGGCATTAGGGAGCATTCAAATTTCAGTTCTGACCCATATGAATGGGTCATTTGTGAATGAAGGTCTCTCAAGCTCAAAGACTCTGTTTCCTCAAATAAAAATTAATAATTTCTGCCCTCTGCTTCCCAGGATTTGAGGTATTGAGGTCAACAGTAAATGCTATGTACATTTACTTAGCTATATAGTGATGTATGTTTGGTATTTCAAAATGTTTAAGTTGTTCTGTCTAGTTTATACTTAGGAAGTTGTGATATATGTTCAGCGTTTTAAAATATTTGAAAGATTTGATTTTCAAAGACAAACTATCTTATTGTTTGATAAAATGTCACAAGTTCAATAATTTTATATAAATGTCAGAGATACACTTATTTCCCTCAAGTCATGAATTTCCAACCATTCATCAGTCTGAGAATCCAGGATGATGAGAAATGTTTTGGATCAAATGCTTCATTTTTTCTTAATTCTAGTTGCATATTGATAGCATCATGGTTGTATGCTTGTTGATTTGTTTATTTTTTCATTTTAAAATGTCTACTTCTGTAATCTCTCCAAGTTAGAAGTTAGGAAGTGATAGCAACACTAAACCTCAATTTATTTTTATCCTTATCAGGTGACCAGTGTACACTCAGAAAGGATTGGAACTCATCTAATTGATTAACTAACCACTTTATTTCAATAGGACACAGTCTGAACTAGCAGGAAACACCATGAAAGCATGCAATGATTACAAGCTCCCAGTTGTCTCAGTAAAAAGAGAAGACTTCAATGGATCCAGTTGTTCTCCTGGTGATCAGTCTCTCCTATATACTTCTCCACTTATTATGGAGACAGAGATTTGGGAGAGGGAAACACCCACCAGGATCCAAGCCTCTCCCAGATCTTGGGAATATCCTGCAAATAGATGCTAAACATCAGCCAATCCTTAACTAAGGTAATTATGTCAATGCTCATGGCTTGTGATTGGTTAATAAATTGATAGTAGCTTGTAAAGGGTAAATAAATTAATCCTTAATTGTTAAATATATGCACAAGGCAAAGAGATTTCTGCACAGCAAACAATCTATGTAAATTTTGATGTTTCTATTGCATTTCATATTTTTCCATTTTTAGAGGTAGTGCAATGAAACAAGGCATCTGGGATAAAAGAAACATCTAACATTTTGATGGCAATATTAAAATGGTAAAAGTCTGAAGTATTTCTACCCTTAAGTGTTCCATGGTCATTTACTATGATTTTCTATTTTCTGCACAATCTAATCTGTTGGGATGCTTTGAGTTCATTTTTATGTCTTTTAGTGTCTTTCATTTCCAAGAGCTCTGACTAGTTTCTTTTCAATATCTATTTCTTTATTGAAATGGTCTTTCAACCCCTGAGTTTTAATTCTTAATGTATTCGTAGGGCTTCCTTTATTGAACATTTTTTTTTTAATTTTTATTTAGGCTTACATGTTAACAGTGTAAATGATTCATTGTATATAGATAGAGGATAACATATCAATTCTCTAGATGTAAGTTGTATAGAATCACAACATATATGCAGTCATATATAAAGTTAGGGCTATGACGTCCATCATATTCCATCACCCTTGCTGCCCCATGCCCCCTCCCCCCTTACACCCCTGTGAACAGAGATCCACCATTGTTCCCATGTCCTTCCCCACATTATGGATCAGCATCCACTTATCAACGAGTACATTCGGCATTTGGTTTTCTGAGATTGGCTTACTTCACTTAGCATGATATT
>PVHX01030596.1:0-15718 GCA_004024805.1 Geosciurus inauris | reverse complement strand
AAAAAAAAAAAAAAAAAAAAAAAGGAGAGAGAGAGAGAGAGAGAAGAAAAAAGCAAAAGAAAACAGAAAGATAAAAAGCAGAGTCTGATTTTAGCAAACTTTTCTTTCTGGAGTTTAGAATGTTTTAATGTGAAATGGGATTTTATTACAAAAATCAGATCACAACCTAAACTCATTATTATACTCTAGAAGAAGGTATGGGCAACATTGGGTATTAGACACTGGAGTCACCTTGATACAAGAGCTACAGGAGACTTCTGTAAGCTCTTGAGAAAAGCAATATGAGAAAAGATCATTATTAGAAGATAATTTGGTTACTGTTTACCAATTGGATGTTAAGAAAGAAAAGCTTAGGGTCAGAGAGACCCATGAGAGGTCTGTTGCAACACTCAAAGTATTAGAGGGCATAGCAGTTTTAAAATACACCCACAAAAATTTCAATATAACCACCTACACGAAGTGGAGACTAATTTACTTCTTCGAGTCAGTGAGGCTTAATGACTTTCTTTGTGTACTTTGAACATTACAAGAGAGTAGAGTGGATGGTATGTCACTTCTAAATTAGGCCATAACAGCAATGTGGTTTTCTCTTGCTTTCTCAGATCATTGGTTCTGGGGCCAGTTAGCTGTCATGCCATGAACATCCCTTTGTTGGGGCCTTTGGGTGGGGGAGTGAACCCAGAAGGAATTGAGTTCTCCAATCTATGGAACTATGGTGAAGCCTCCATTGGACAGTCCTATGCGTGGCCTTAAAGCATGTTCTCCACTCCCAGTCAGACCTTCTCATGATTACAGTCTCTGCCAATGTTCTGACTATAACTTCACGAGTGACTCTGAACCATTGCCAACTAGCAAGGCCACACCAGGGTAGCCTGACCCTTGAAAATTGTGTGAGATAACAAATATCTGTTTTCTTGAGTTAGTAAGAAATATTTGTTATACAATAATAAAACTAAAAAGTGAATAAAAGTCTAAAAGTGCTAATAATTGACTGATGTTTATTATTCCTTAGTTTGGTTTCCTAATTTCTTTTTCTTTTATTTTTAAAGATTCAAGAGAAACAGATGCAGTGTATGATGATTTGACCACTTTGAGTTACTTTTTCCCCCCAAAAGGACTGCCGTAGAATAGGAGCATTGGTTAGGCTGTAAGGCACCCTCATCCTGACCTAAACGGCATGTTGGTAAATCATTACCTTCTCTAATCTGGTCAGTTATGTAGTTCCAAGACATAAAGAGATCTGACCATGAGAAGCAGAATAAGGAAACAAATGCAAGATTCAGAAAAAGAAAATAGGAAAAATAAACAGCAATCGTGAGAGAAACACTACAAAGAATATCTATATATAACTTTTTTCTTGCCCTGAGCTTCTAGTCCACAGTCCAAATACATGGGAAAACCAGTTAATAATCATTTATGAATTTCTTAAGGTTACAACTAAATCAGAAACATCTTAACTAAATGTTAACAAGAACTAAATCTTTAAAATAGAGTCTACATTTTTTGGCTGCCAATTTACATATTTATTAGCAAAATTTTCCCTTAGATGATGTTGAATAAACATTTACAATCATGTCTGCAAATTTCTTAGTTGACATATCCCACAAAACAGTTTATTTACATCAATTATCTTTTATGTTGGTTATTTCTTAATGATATGCTATAGCATAATCTTGTTAGTAATCTCAAATACTAATAATGGGTTATTTTAACTCTAGAATTAACACTATGTACAGAATGTAATACTTACTTTATTTTTACCAAAAGAAAAAAAAGTATTATGAGTGTGCTCTTCAAAATTGATTTCATAGAGTTTGGAAATAGTGGATTGAATTTGAAGGTAAAATCTAGTCTTTGTGCCTTACTAAGTATAATAGCATAAAGATTCCACCTTAGAGAAATGAAAGAATAGTGATATTACTAATAGAAATACAACAGTTAACATTATAACTAATTTTGAATGATGAAAAAGTAAGATTAAATTCATGTTCCCAAAAGAGTGTTTTTTAGTTTAAAAGTACACTGGTATATAATAATAGACATTGTACCTACACATGTTCTATGTTCCAAACATTTGAGTAGCAGAATTCTTGGCCAACACATTTTGGAATGTGGCATAATTAATGATCCCTATATCAATTTTCACTGCTATAAACCAATGATAAGTTCAGTTCAAATCACATATATGAAAATAAAAAAAGAAAAAAATATAAATTCAATTATGAATCTCCAGTAACAATTTAGACAATATAATGATTCTCTTCAAAGTTGTAATTATCTTTACTGCACTGATTTAATATGTGTAAAAACAAAACAAAAAACCCAGAACACTTACTTTGTGAAATAGATCCATATGTCTCTTCTTAAATTTCCTTAATAAAATTGAATCCCAAACTAAAATTAGCTAAAAGGCATTATCTAATTATTGGTCCAATGATGTTTGAACAGTTTCTATTGTGCCTAGGCAAATACAAGATATTTGGGATTTGATTTGTTTCATGGTGCAATAAATAGGAAAAATATTAGAAGGTTAATAGAGACATAAGCAAATGTGAATCTTTCTCTCCCAGACATCTACCAATATTCCCAAGATAGAAAAAAAGGGCAATTTTCATATCATTCATGGTAAATAATTCTATTAATTAGTAAAGTAATACCCATCATTGCATGCCAGAGCAATTAGGAGAAAGATATTAAAGGAATATGAATATGAAAAGAAGAACTCAAAACTATTCCTATTTGCTGATGACATGATTGTACATTTAGAAGACCCAAAACACTCTACCAGAAAACTTATAGAACTAATAAATGAATTCAGCAAAGTGGCAGGATATAACATTAACATCCAAAATTTAATTGTGTTCCTATACATCACTGATGAATCAACTGAAAGAGAATTAGGAAAAATATCTCATTCACAACAGGCTCAAAGAAAGTAAATATTTGGGAATCAATCTAACAAAAGATGTGAAATACCTCTACAATGAAAACTACAGAACACTAAAAGAAAAAATTGAAGCAGCACTTAGAAGATGGAAAAATCTCCCATCTTCTTGGATAGGCAGAATTAATATTGTCAAAACGGCCATACTATCAAAAGTGCTATACAGATTTAATGCAATTCCTATTAAGGTTTGGATGATGTACTTTGAAGAAAAAGAAAAAGCGGTCATGAAATTCATTTGAAAAAGTAAGAGACTCAGAATAGCCAAAGTAATAGCAGACCTTAAATTATACTACAGAGCTATAGTAATAAAAATGGCATGATATTGGCAACAAAACATACATGAAGACCAATGGTATAGAACTGAAGACACAGAGACAAGCCCACATAAACACAATTATCTCATACTAGACAAAGTCACCATAAACATATTGGAGAAAAGATAGCCTCTTCAACAAATGATGCTGGGAAAACTGAAAATCCATATGCAATGAAATGAAATTAGACCCCTATCTCTCACCCTGCACAAAATTCAACTCTAAGTGGATCAAGGACCTAGGCATTAGACCAGCTATCTTGAGCCTACTAGAAGGCCAAAATCTACGTCATGTTGGCTTAGGAACTGAATTCCTCAACAAAACTCTCAAAGTGCAAGAAGTAAAATCAAGAATCAATAAATGGGACTGAATCAAAGTACAAAAAGCTTCTTCACAGCAAAGAAAATAATCAAGCACTTGAAGAGACAACATACAGAATGGGAGGAAAATCTTTGCTACCTGCACCTCAGATAGAACACTGATCTTCAGAATATATAAAGAACTCAAAAAACACCCAAAACAAACAAACAACAACAACAACAAAAATCAATAATTAGGCAAAGAAAACTGCATAAACACTTCACAGAAGAATTACAAAAGGTCAACAAATATATGAAAACATGCTCTACATCATTAGCAACTACAGAAATGCAAATTAAAATTACACTAAGATTTTATCTCACTTCAGTTGGAATGTCAACTATCAAGAATACAAGTAACAATAAATGTTGTCAAGGATGTGGGGATAAAGGTACACTCTTACATTGCTGGTGGGACTGCAAATTGGTGCAACCACACTCTGGAAAGCAGTATGGAGATTCCTCAGAAAACTTGGAATGGAACCATCATTTGACCCAGTTATCCCACTCCTTGGCATATACCCAGAGGACTTAAAATCAGCAGACTATAGTGTTGCCACTACCTCAATGTTCATAGCAGCTTAATTCATGATAGCTAAGCTATAGAACCATCCTAGGTGCTCATTAATAGATGAATAAATAAATTGTGGTACCCATACACAATGAAATATTACTCAGCCATAAAGAAAATGAAATTATGGCATTTGTAGGTAATTGGATGGAACTGGGACTCTCATGCTAAGTGAAATAAGCCAATCCCTCCAAACCAAAGGCTGAATGTTCTCTCTTATATGTGGATGCTGCCTTACAATGGGGGGCGGGGGGATGGAGAGGGGAGGAGTGGAGTTTCACCAGATTGGGACAGCAGGCAATGGGGGGAAAGGAGGAGGGATGGGAATGGGAAAGACAGTAGAATGAATCAGACACAGCTTTCCTATGTTCATATATGAATACATGATCAGTGAAACTCCACATCCTGTACAACCACAAAAATGGGAAGTTATACTCCATGTTTTATGACATGTCAAAATACATTCTACTGTCATGTATAACTAAATAGAACAAAAAAATTCAAAAATCAAAATAAATAAACAAGTAGGCATTTTCTAGTATATCATTTTAATTCCTTAGTTTATTTAAGCATATTGTTGAGTTATTTGGGAGATTACAATAATTTAACTTTAAACAACACTGTTTGGATTAATAGTAACTTTAAAAATATACATAAATTTTGCTCCCATACATCTCTCCCCTCTGTTTTTGAGATTGTTATCATACAAATTGTATCTTTATGCAGGATAAGGCAAACAACACAGTTTTATACATATTAGTATATACAGTTTTCCTTTTAAAAATAGGATAACAAAGTAACTTTAAACAAAAATAGATTATGCTCTGTCTTATATTTACTTCTGAAGTTATGCTCTCTCTTACTCTGTATTTTAATCATGTGCATTTGTGTTATTATCTAGGGTCCTTTCATTTTAGCCTGGAGGATTTCCTTTACTTTTGCCTGTAAAGCAGGTCTGCTCACAGTGAATTATCTACTTGAGGCAGCTACTTTTCTGAAGCTAACTTTGCTGGATATAGAATTATCAGCTGATGATCTTTTTTCTTTCAACACTTTGAATTTCTGACCACTTCTTGGATGCTAATGAGAAGTCAGCTTTCCATCTCATTGAGGAAACTTCTATTTGACGATTCATATTTTTCTTGCTGCTTTCAAGATTCCCTGCCTTTGTCTTCCAACAATTTGTCTGATATATACAGGCCGGTGTGGATCTTTTTTTAATAGTACAATAGCTGGATTTTCTTGAACATTTTAGATGAAAATTTTAAATCAGATGTTAAAATTTTTCATTCATCATTTCTTCTAATATCCTTTCTGCTTTTTCTCTTGGTCTAGGACTAACATTACATGTTGCACATTTGGTGGTGTCCTTGGGTCTCTGAATCTTCAAGTCTTTTGTTGTTTTTTTCCCATATCACATCTTTAGTTTATTGACCTATATAAAAAATTGTCTTAAAAAGTCAGAACAATAAAAGAATATGCAAAAGAGTATTTCTGCATCTAGAAGGTTATACAATCATACAGAAAGGAATAAGTTATTTCTGCTTGTGGATTTTTTTCCTCCAAATTTTCCCCTAGACTTTATTTCTAATGATACAAATGACTAAGAATCAGTTTAACAAATCATTTTCATATATATATTACACACTTTGAAATACAGATAGAAAATGTTCTACAAACAGCAATTTCTCTAACAGCATAAATGAGAAGCTTATATAAAAGGGGAGGGTCCAAGGGCAACGTTTGTGAAATTGGAAAGCAGAATAAAGGTGACAATGATATCTTAAAGATAGCTGGGCACAGTGGCGCACATCTGTATTCCCAGTGGCTCAGGAGACTGAGGCAGGAGTATTGCGATTTTAAAGCCAGCCTCAGCAAATTAGTAAGGCCCTAAGCAACTCAGGGAGAACTTGTCTCTAAATAAAATACAAAATAGGGCTGGAGATGTGGCTTAGTGATTGAGTGCCCTTGAGTTCAATCCCTGGTATTTCCCTGCCAAAACATATATAGTAATCTCATACTATCTTTTTTTGGGGGGGAGGGTTACCAGGGATTGAACTCAGGGGCACCTGACCACTGAGCCACATCCCCAGCCCTACTTTGTATTTTATTTAGAGACAAGGTCTCACTGAGTTTCTTGGCACCTCTCTTTTGCTGAGGCTGGCTTTGAACTTGCTATCCTCCTGCCTCAGCCTCTCAAGTCTCTAAGATTACAGGAGTGCCCCAACGAGCCTGGCAAGCAAGATTAGTATATTTTAAATATTAGTATTTTTTAAAAATAGTGAAGCTGAGCACAGTGACACATGTCTGTAATCCCAGGGGCTTGGGAGGCTGAGACAAAAGGACCATGAGTTCAAAGCCAGTCCAAACAACCAGAAAGGTGCTAAGCAACTCAGTGAGACCCTGTCTCTAAATTAAAAAATAAAAAAATAATAAAAAAAACTAAGGCTGGGGATGTGGCTCAATAGTCAAGTGCCCCTAAGTTCAATTCCCATTATGCCCAGTTCCCCCAAAATACTGAGTATATCTTTAAGATTAGAAAGTCTTAAAAATAATTAGTATATCTATTATTAACCAACTGTATTTGATGAATTCAAATTCTAATAATTTTCTTCAGTTCTTTAGACATTTTTCTCTTTACTTCTTTGAATATTTTTAAAATAGTTGATGTAAAGTCCAGTAAGTCAAGTACCCAGGCCTCCTCAGGGACAGATCTACTGACTAAACTTTTTTCTTTGTGTTTAGACTATACTCTCCTGTTTACTTTAATTTATTAAATTTTTATGTTGAAACCCAGATACTTTAAACAATGTAATCACAGCTTTATTCTCTGGGCTTTGTTGTTGCTTATTGTTAACTGTTGTGATTATTGGTAATGCTTATTTGTTTAGTTATTTTCTCTCATTCTGTAAATTCTGTATTTTTTCTATGTTGGTCACTAAAATCTTCCTGTTCAGTTGGCTCTACAGTCGTCTAATGTTGAACACCAATTTCCTTAAATGATGTAACCATTAAGCCTCCCTTGCAAAGGGTCTGGGTGTATGTCGGTTTTGGTGTATTCAGTGCTATAATAGGCTGCTTGCAATACTCTCTTGGTAGTCCTGATTGTAGCCTTAAAGCCAGTCATGGATGAGACATGAGCGCCTTCCCAGGTCTTCCTGGGAATGCACGTGACCACATTCACAAGCTAGCCTTCTAAAGCTCCCGAATTCCCAATTTTTCCCTTTTGTATTTTGCTAGACTGATGTTAGTTTCAAGAGGTAATAGTACTGTGGAAAGCTGTGATATTAAATGATTACCACTGACTTTTGACAAATGTTTTGTTATAGGGTTGCTGGCAGAGAACGAGTTCTGAATCCAGTCAAAAGAAGACAAGCCTTGAGAACTGAGCTTTTCAACAAACTGCCTGACAGGTAAAATACCAACAACTGGGCAAATGGGGCTTTGCCCTGCTCTCCACCCTTCAATAACTGCTATTGTGCTGGTTTTCACAATGACCACGGTTGTGAGACTATTGGTTTTCAGTGTTTCCAAGGAAATGTGAGAGAAGAATGGGAGCAGGGTAAGTTAAAACAACACCAATCTTTTGGTTCTAACAGAGATTGAGCCATTTTTCTTGAATAAGGATGTTTTTGTAAGTCTTTCATTTCTAGAATAATATAAAAGTTGATCTGGACAATTTTTGCCAGTGTTCTTGTTGGTATGAGAGTAGACTGGCAGTTCTTACTACACAGTTTCAAAAATGATTCCTCAATCACTTTTTAAATATTAAGTAGAAAAAATCCTTTAAAAATGTTTTTTAAATACTTGTGTGACATCTGTAACTGGAAAAAATTATGATTTGTCATTAAGTTGTAAATAAACAGGAATGAGGGATTAAAGATTTATGTAAAATATCCCAGAATATGAGGTAGCATGTGGATAGACTTTCTGAAAGTATTTAAAAATTTAGATATTTTTATTTTATATTTTATTATTTTATATTTTTTAAATTGACAAATAAAATTGAATATATTCATATGTACAACATGATGGATGTTTCAGAGAACATCTACACACATCTATAATGTAGAATAAGTAAATCTAGATAACTCACATGACTTATCTCACAGTAATTTTTTGTTTGTTTGATTTTTTGGTGGAAACTCTTAATATCCTTTCTCTTATATTTTTCAAGAATACAATACATTAACAATAGCTGCCATGTTGAACAGGTATTTATTTGTATTTTGTGATATTCAGAGACTTTCTCAGGATTTTTCATTGGCAAAATCTCAAAGTAAATGACCTCTGCCTCAAGAAGATTGAGGAAACAAAACATTTTGAGAGACAGCACTGGTTTATTCTTTCAGATTATTTTTGTACTTTCACAATGATAATATGTGCCAGCACAGGAGCAGTTAGAAAGTAATGACAATAATTTTACCAAGTATAACTAAAGTAACTTTCTACAACAAAAGCAAGGGTATTTTTTTCCCATTTTCTCAAGTACATTTCCCAACACATTTTACTGTGCAAAAATTGATGACATAACTCTAGCTTGCAATAATCTTACAATTCATTTTATTCTTGGAATTGTGTTTTTAAATAGGTTAAATCATTAAGAAACATATGAATACTACAATAAATGTGACACTTTACCTAGAAAAGGGCCTGAAGTTTACATGTGGCAGTGAGCATAAAAACATTTTCAACTTGTGAGTTATTGAGAAGAGGTGGAAGCAGGGTTATTCAAAGTAGGAAGGAAGGTCATAACATTAAATGTGGATGAGTGTGTCATTGACAAACGGTGTACAGAGGAAATGAGTACACACTTAGATGTGCATGGACATATTTGGTGTGCTCTTACATGGCTCTTCTTAGCTCGATGCTTTTCTTTTGTATTCACCTACATGTCTCTAGTGGAGGCAATTGTGTGCAAAGGCAAAATTCATGTTATGTTCACTATTTCTTAATATATTCATCACTTTGGAACAAATTAGCATAGCTAACTGTGTCTGAGAAACTGTACATTTGAAAAGAAATGTCTGACTGATATTCATTGGAGAAAGATGCTCCAGTAAGGATATTGAGCAAATAAATCCATCTTTTATAGTTGGCAGTCTAGGGCTGTCTGGGAAAATCATCTGAATTGACACAGTTGAGGTGGCATGAATGTGTGATAGATCTGATGCAGAAACTGAAAATGGGCTGCCTGAGTGGTCAGCGACGGTATTTGTAAGCCTCTGAGAAAAAGACGCTTGCCTAGTCAACTTCACAATAGCCATTCTTATACCACACCAAACCCCGGGTCACAAATGTAACGAAATTCTCCTAAGCACTGCTAAACACTCTCTTCCCTTGTGTTGAGGTAAAAATACATGGCAATGTTTTAAACTTTCTTAGAGAATAATTTAAGGAAAGCTGATTTTATTTTATGCCACCAGGCTGTCACACTAGTTAATATGTTCAGCTGTATATAAATTACATCAAATAGAATGAAATTTTTAAGGGTATTTAAAGTAGCCATGATACTCTCATTTGCATAATTGTGTCCTCGTAGATTTTATTTACAGAAGGAAATGGTATAAAAATTGACAAAAGCAGGTTATGAGTATTTTAAGTCTTGCTTCATTTTGCAAAAATACTTATTTTTAAGGATTCAGCATTCAACTGTTTGTATTTCTTTCTTTCATAACATATACTTCAATGTAGTATTAATCAGTCATGTTTGGTAAATTTAATTCTATTTTGTTATTGGTATTGGGTAAAGGTATGAGATATTTCCTATATTCTATTATTTCTATAGTCCTTGACATGAATAATTTTTAAGACTCATTCAATTTTAAAAGCTTAAATATTTTGATCTTTTTAAGTGAGATTAAAAGCAAGTGCTATATTGACTATATTTATTGCTGCACATATAGTAATAAAGTACAGAATATATTCATATATTTAATAATTACTAATTGCAATTAAAATGTATATTTAATCATTATTTAAATAAGATATATTTAATTTGGTAGAGATGAACTATTAATTTTTTCAATATTTTACAGTGATTTTTGTACAATACATAAACAGCAAAACTTCAGAGATTATAGCATGCTCATTATCAAGGATAGGAGAAATATTTTTTAAAAAGTTTAGATTTTAATGGTTTGTAAATCAAGATTATACTATTTCCCCATAAGTCTTTGGAATTTGAAGCAAGGAGATACATGCATGGTACTTGGTATAAGAGGCTGCCAGATGTACCTGCCATTCAGTCTTTCTTTTCTTTACTAAACGTCAAGCAGGGAGAATTATCCAAATTCTATTCTCTAATCTTTACTGGGAGATTTTCAACCCAAGCATTGGGTTTGTAGGCAAAATTGCAGATGCAGGCATTCTTTGGCTGTTTTGTCCCCCTCTGTAGCCTGTGATTACAGCTAGAATTGGACGTATTCCCTCATATTAGACTAGGTTAAATTATACTATCAAATAGCATAATGGCACTATATTTCTTCTCACATCCTGAATGTAATTTGGATTTCCAACAGAAGTTTCCTTGTTAAAAACAAGATTTTACTTTGACAGACTTTTGAGTTTTCTTCAATTCATATCACATAGACCAGTTTTAGGATTTCATTTCGTGTTTTTAGTTCTTACATTATCCCCATATCCTACTTTGGTAATCTTTAAATATGTTTTCCGAAAGAACTTCAAAAATCTTTTTTTTGTCCATAACTTCAGAATTTTCAGATAATTTCAAAACTTCAAAATTTCACAATATTAATTGCCTTGACTTAGAGTAAACCATTTTATTTTACCTAAAATTATTATTTCCAGACAACAAGGATTACAGCAATGTGAAGCCCATCATTTTGGTTGATGCAGAGATTTTGCTTCAAAAACATTCAAATTCTCTCATTCTGTGTTGACTTTTATAAATATAATAAGCCTATGGGATATATGAAATCATATTCAATTAAATTATTCAACAAAGGATATCATCATTATGCAGTTTCTTGCAATATTCTGGCTCAATCATTTCACTAAAATATAGTTTACAATAAAACCTGACATGACAGGGAAAACCCAAAATAGATATTAATGTAACATTCTGATATCATATCAAAATGTGCAATGATACTTTCAATATTATATTAAGCTATATTATATTGACATATCTTCACAATAGAAACATTTATCTGAAATCATTAGTTTCATAGCAAATTATTGATCTTTATTTATTATATATATATGTAGTTATTTATTAGAAACTGAATGCTCACAGGTATTCAAAAGTTTTGAAACAATGCTGAAGTCTGATTTTATTTTATTTTAGCATTTGGACTGAAAAATATATGGCTTCCAAACTTTACATTTCAAGTTCCATGATTCATGTAGTTAATCTACAAAAATTCATATTTCAGAGGTTTTCCCTGGAGCAATACTTTCATTATTTATTTAAATCAAATGTGTCTGATGGTGTTTACCCTCCTTTCTTCTTAAATCATGTTTGCAGTTCTCAAGTTCTAGGTTTCTGCCTATTTCACCCAGTCATTTTATTAACATATTCACCCACATATTTTAAAAAGTATTTATTTAATAACTACAATGTACCAGGTAAATGTGATAGATGTGAAAATTTGGCAAGAATGAGTTAACAGTTTCAAGATGCTCAGAGAGGGTAGGGACAGAGACACGTAAAAAGAAAATGAAGATCACATATGGTAAATATTAATATAGGGATAAACACAACAAAATATGAATTTTCTCAAATAATTATACTGACCTGAGCCCTATAGTTAGATATTTGGCAATGGAGGAGGTGGGTGAGATTACCATGAAGTAGAAGGAAAACCATAAGCAAAGGTTTTGTAGTGTACAACATGTTATCTGTGGGTTGATTAGTATAGCTGAAGAAGGTATCTCAGTCAGACTGGAGGGTGGAAAGATGCGGAGATAAGAGTAAGAGCTATCCATTTCAGAAGTCCAGCGAGCCATGGAAGCTTCAAGCAGAGAACAGTCTCCATGAATTTTTTTTATAAGGATCATAAAGGTAAAAGTAATTTTAAACAAGCTGAAATACGACATTAGCAAGTTGGGAGTATAATTAGAAGGCTGTTGCAATAATTTGAATTTTAAAAAAATTATGAGAAGCTGACCTAAGAGAGCCAATTTAGGGAGGCTGAGACAGGAGAGTTCAAAGCCAGCCTCAACAATGGTGAAGCGCTAAGCAACTCAGTGAGACCCTGTCTCTACATAAAACACAAAATAGGGGGCTGAGGTTGTGGCTCAGTGGCAGAGCGCTTGCCTTGCATGTGTGAGGTACTGGGTTCGATCCTCAGCACCACATAAAAATAAAAACAAAATAAAACACAAAATAGGGCTGGGGATGAGGCTCAGTGGTCAAGTGCCCCTGAGTTCAATTTCCAGTACCTGCTGTCCCGCAAAAACAGAGAATAGGGATGATAATAAATCTCAGAAAAATCATGGAGAGGATTTAAGTTTGACTTGCACCTCATCTGGAGATAAAAGGTGGAATTGAGTAGAGATGTAGTTTGTTTTCTAAGATTCTGGTTTCAGTATGAGAAGTAAATAGGACATAAATGAAGAGAAACAAGTTGAGACAAGAGAAAAATAAGTTCAGTGTAAAAGTTCAGTTTTAGGTTCATGACTGATGTATATTTACACTTATTCCATACAGAACTGGGCATGCTGGTTTGAAACAAAGATAAAATTGGCTATAAAAAGATAAAAAAGATAAAAGTGATATGGCTTTGGGAGTACTCAGCACATAAACAATGAGCTTAAATTGCACAGTAGATAACCGGAACAGCCAAAGTTTGCCAGGTAAATTGTTCTGAGTCAGTTACTTATTTATGTATTTACTTATTTTCTCATTCATTCATTCATTCATTCATTCATTCATGGTACTTGGGATTGAATTCAGGGGCACTCAACCACTAAGCCACATCCCCAGCCCTATTATGTATTTTATTTAAAGACAGGGTCTCATTGAGTTGCTTCGCACCTTGCCATTGCTGAAGCTGGCTTTGAACTGTTGATCCTCCTGTCTCAGCCCCTGCCCTCCAGCCACTGAGATTACAGGCATGCTCCACCACTCCAGGCCAGAGTCCTTTATTTATTAAATGTCTGCATTTGAACATCTTTTTATGAGACATGCTCTTTTTAATTTCTCCCAATCCTAACCAGTCATCATCCTCTTAAACACTGCCCATCTCACTCCCCTTTGCTATTGTTCTGACCCTGAAAGGCTTTTGAATTTTAAAACCTACAAGGAGTTAAAAATAGAAATGATTGAACTCCAAGAAAGAGTACCTTGTAAGTAGTAACATGTAAGTAGTGTTCTGAAGGAGGTAATCATGGGAACAATAAAGGAAGAGGAATTTACAGAGGAAGAAGACTCAAAGTCACTCTTGGGTTCCTCAATTCATTTCCTCAATTGCTGTTTCTCATTCTATTTCGAAAGAAAGTACTTGTATACACACACACACACACACACACACACACACACACAGAGGGATGGTGATAGTTAATTGACTTCTTAAAAATCTTATTCTTAGTGGTATGGATATTCTACCAGAGTTTAACACTAAATGATCAAAGTTTTGGGGGAAAATCATAGGACAAAAATATTTGACATACCAAGAGTTTAGGGTAGTTCTTCTCCATTATGTTTGTTCCCATCTTCCTTCTCTTATTTGGAAAATATCTTTAAGATGTCTCACATGTAGACATGACTAAACACATGTTTATTCTTTTTTTCATATAGCATAATGTATTTGAACAAAATTGGTAATGCTAATGTGTGTAACCCTGTACTCATTAACTATACATATATACATACATATATATATACACACACATATATATATATATATATACATGTATGTATATATATATATATGTATGTATATGCGTATGTGTGTGTGTTTAAAAATGAGGGGGAAATTAAAAGGAGGAAAGCCTGGAGGAAAGAGAAAGTAAGGACCGTAAGTTGTTTATTCTTGAAAGACAGTTATATTGCTCTTTTACTAGCCAGGGGGGGAAAAAAACTGTGAAGAACAGCACAGAAGGAGAATTAGCCCTATATGACATTAAAATATATTATGAATAATTTGTGACAGAAATTCCTTGTACTGAATAAAGAACAGATGCAAATTAGCAGAACAGAATGAAGAGGCCAGAAATGGAGTCAGCTATATGTAGGGATATAGTTTTTTTTAAATTATTATTTTTCAATGGAAAAAAAATAATTAATAAATGCCATTGGAACTAATATATATTTGAAAAGTTATTTTCTTAAGTAGAATTCATAAAAACTGACAAAAATGACATAAATAAAATTGGAATAAAAAGACACATTAAAGATTGTGAAAATGAAAATAAAATATATCATTATTTTAAAATAATGAGATTAGTCAACCATAATAAATAGTTTATATGAATAAATAAGAAAAGGTTATATAATCTAAAAGGTGTTGGTCAAGAAAAATCAAAAGGCAACTTATAAAATAAGGAAAAATATTAAAGATTGTTTAAGAAAATATGAACTCAACTGATGAAACTTGTTATTCTAACAAACACATGATTACAATGAAAAATCTGATGGCATGTAATAATCATTTGTCTTGAGGAAATGACCAGTCCTATAAAGGCTTTTATAGGACCTGACTTTATTTTGCTTCACTTTATTTCATGCCAAAGACTTTTTTTTCCCCACAAATTGAAGGCTTCTGCAATGCTGTGTAGAGCAAGTCTAGTGGTGCCATATTTTTCACCAGGTCAAATAACCATTGGCGTTTTTAGTAATAAAGTATCTTTAAAATATATACATCATTTTTAGATAATACTATTACACACTTAACAGAATTCATTATGGTGTAAACATACCTTTTTGCACCAAAAAATCTTGCTTTGTTTTGGTATTAGCTTTTTTTTTTTTTCATTTTTTTAAATTTTTCTCAAAAGTTGCATTTTAATACATGTTATCAAACATAACAGAAAAAAACATTTTCAGAAGCTGTACACACTATTCACTGAAAACATTTGTTGAGGCAAATAGAAAAAATATTGTTACAATCATAATTTTTGTAACTTTGCACAAAATTATAAGCAGATTACATTCTTCATATTAAACATCTTTATATGCACTTTCAACGAACAGTATATATATATATATTTATATATATTTTTTATCAACCATCTTTACTATACCCATGCCCCCTTCCTGCCCCCCGCCTCCCCCATGTCGCGTCCAGTGTCTCTCTATTTCTCTTATGTTTCCCATTCCCACCTCCCTTATTCATCAGCATCCACTAATCAGAGAGACCATTTGGCATTTGGTTTTTTGGGATTGGCTTACTTCACTTAGCATAATGCTTTCCATTTCCATCCATTTGCCTGCAAATGCCATAATTTTATTCTCTTTTATTGCTGAATAATATTCCATTGTGTATATGTACCACAGTTTCTTTATCCATTCATCTATTGAAGGACATCTGGGTTGCTTCCACAGTTTTGCAATTGTGAATTG
>PVHX01030595.1:0-15719 GCA_004024805.1 Geosciurus inauris | reverse complement strand
GGACAACCGAGCTGCCATTGATTATTTACTGTTATTACATCATAAGTCTTGTACTGAAGTGCGAAATATGTGTTGCTTTAATCTAACTGACAACAGTAATTCTATCACCAAAGATTTGAAAAGGTTAAAAGAGATTGTTAATCGTATTCAACAAGACACTTCAGGCAATGATTTCTTGTCATGGTTGACATCCTGGCTATCCAATTTGACCTGGGTGAAACAGTTGTTCTTAGGTGGGTATTTTATTCTCTTGCTACTCTTGATCTGTTCCTGTATATTTCAATGCTTTTTGCGCATATGTTTTCGCAAAATGAGACAAGATTATCGCCGAGACAAACGAGCCATTCTGCAAGCTATGTTAGCCATAAAAAGTGGCACATCCCCCCAAGTCTGGCTGAGCATGCTGGAACGGTAGTCAAAGACGGGTAAGATCATCACAAAGAGCATACCAACCTAAGACAGGACTTAAGCGTGAAGGCTTAACGTCTGATGACGGGTAAGAATGCTCCGAGGTGGTGACAACCTAAGGCAGGCACGTTCCCGAGGCTTTATTATAAAAGAAAAGGGGGAGATGTTGGGGGCAGGCTCTCTGGGCTCGGGAGCTGCCCCGCCCTTTCAAGATGGCGACCTGGCTATATGCCAGAAACTTGCAGTAAACAGGTAGACAACTTAAGGAAGTGCACAGCATTGGCTGGTGGTAACGTCACTGTGCATGCTTGGCTCGTGGGCAATGCCTGCTCTGATACACGCCTGTATTCTGCTCATGCATTCCCCTCGTGCTTGATAACGCTATTCCTGCTAATTGGTTGTAACTCTGCTCGGTATTACTTCCTGCTGGATAAAAAGTAGATAGAAGGAGGCTGGGGAGAGAAGGGAGAGAGAACAAAAGAGAACCAAGGAAGGCAAGAAGAGCGCTCAACAAAAATAAAGATTGCTTTCTGAGAATAACGGCGTGATTATTGTCTCCTGCCGGCGGGCGACAATAGCCTGTAATCTCAGCACTTTGGGGAGCTGAGACAGAAGAATCACGAGTTCAAAGCCAGCCTCAGCAACGGCAAGGCACTAAGCATCTCAGTGAGACCCTGTCTCTACATAAAACACAAAGTGGGGCTGGGGATGTGGCTCAGTGGTCAAGTGCTCCTGAGTTCACTCCCTGGTGAGAGATGAGAGAGAGAGAGAGAGAGAGAGAGAGAGAAAGAGGGAAGGAGGGAGGGAGGGAAGGAAGGAAGGAAGGAAGGAAGGAAGGAAGGAAGGAAGGAAGGAAGGGGGAAAGGAAGAAAGAAACAAAAGGAAGGAAGGGAGGGAGGGAGGGAGGGAGGAAGAGGGAAAAGAAAAGAAAAGAAGGAAGAAAGATGGATGCATGCATGCTAGGCAAGTGCTCTACCACTGAGCTACCTCAGCCTGAGTCACAGACTAGTTCTTTGCTTCTTCCCTTTTCCAAAAAGCCAAGGAATAAATGCTGCAGCTGCTGCCTATTCATCTGAAATGCCAAGGAAAATGTAGATGAACTAAATTCAGGTACACCTTATTCACAATCATAAAAAGGATGAGGAAAGGGACAACCACTTTGAAATCATTTTTATGGCAAAGCAAAACAAAGCAAATCATCAAGGAACAGTCTACGAAAGAAATTGTATGAGCGTTGATCTAAGGAAGGAAAAAAAAACACCATCTACTTAGAATCTGCAGATTAAATAGTTTGAGATTTGTATAAAATAACTGGAGTGCTCATAATTGTAAATACTGTGGAACAGGGACTAACTTTCTATAAAAAGCTTAAAAGTACACCCTAACAAAAAATGTTTTAATATATAGATTTCAGAACTGTTTTTAGCTAACGTAAAAGTTACTCACACTTTAAATATTTACTCTGAGTAACTAAGGATGTAAGAAACATTTGCTACACATATCAAATACTAATTGATTTTAATCGAGTATCTGACACAGTATGGATCTGAAGCCTAGTTTTTAAAAAAACTAAGTATTCACCCCTACTGGACTCAATTTAAGGAGTACATATATGTTACCAAAAAATTTTCCCCCAAAACACAAATATACATATAGAATTCAAATCAGTTAGCAGACAATTATTCATATTATTAAAAAAAAATAACTTCTCAGGGCTTTCAGCAAATTCTTTATATAAGATACTGTTTTTGTACATTAAAAGGAATCCATTAGCTCTATTTTCCAAGGAATGTCTACTCATTCTTCAAAATGTACATTCAACATTCATTTACTTGTTGGAAGTTACTCTAGAATAACTAGTTCCCTTAACTGGTTGTCCAGTTTCCATTATCTGATTCTCTCAAGTTCCATTGTAGACAAACATAAGAACTATTTCCACAGTTAATGTTCTGACATCTAGAATTCCATTTACCCAGAAACTAACCTCACAGGTTTACCTCCGATTCCTAACCGTGTGCTCCACTCTTATCAGTACAAAAGCCAAAGACAACATGAAAACGAACCAACCCATGGCACACACGGTACTCAGAGCACAGAAACATGCATTTCTGCTATGGAGACGACTTAAACTCTACCCGCCAGCTGTGCTCACCAAGTTGGCTGTGCACAGTTAATCACGACCACCCACTTCTCTACCACCTCCCACCTGAACTTTTAGAACTAGGTTTTATTTAGACTTGATTTAAATATTTAGGAGTCAAGACAATAAATATTGATGTTTTAATTGATTGTCTCTACTACATTATTAAATTATTAAAGTTCAATCATCATCAAAATAAATTAGAGTTTCACTTCCTCCTGTAACACAAATAAGCAGGCTGCAGGCTCTGTAACAACAGGTAGAAAAATAGACTATCTTGCTAACTGTTGCATTCAGAGTCCAGAACAGTGCTCGACACCTGATAAGCACTCTACTGATAGTTAAAAATAAAATCTGTTAGTATACATAGAAGGGAAAGAAAAGCACAAGATGCACAGATCCACCATCAAGAAACTGCTAACGTTTCCAGTGGTTTTCTTACAGCTTATAAAGTAAGAAAAACAACTGCTGCAGTTAGGTTTGAGGGGGAAAAAAACAATTATTGAAGTACTTGCATTACTACAAGAAAAACGTCAACATAATCTATTTATAAATTAATCACATGGAATCATAATGAAATTTAAGGATTTTCTCCCTTGAGGGAAAAATAAGACAAAGTTCTCAGACTAACAGATAAAATTCTTTTTTTTAAATGCTTACTGTGGGTCTGGGAATATAGCTCAATGAAACAGCACCTGCCTAGCATGCAGAAGATTGTAGAGTTCATCCCCAGCACCACAAATAAAACAGAATGCTTAACCACACTTGAATATTAGTTACCATAAAAATTCAAGAAGTTATTTATTAAAGCAGATTTAATTACAGGATAAAAAGAGCCAATAGAGAAGCTCCTGTAGATTCTAAAGAGCATCTTCAAGATCTTTAGTAATTGATGGATGTGGTGGCTCACACCTGTAATCCCAATCACTTAGAAGGCAAAGGCAGGAGAATCACAAGTTCAAAGCCAGCCTCGGGGCTGGGACTGGGGCTATAGCTCAGTGGTAAGAGCGCTTGCCTCGCAAGTCTGAGGCACTGGGTTCAATCCTCAGCACCACATAAAAATAAATAAAGATATTTGTGTCCATCTACAACTTAAAAAAAAAATATTTTTTAAAAGCCAGCCTCACCAACTTAGTGAGACCCTCAGCAACTTAGCAAGACCTGTCTCAAAATAAAAAATAAAGAAGGATGGGGATGTAACTCAGTAGTAAAGTACCCCTGGGTTCAATCCAAACCAAACCAAGCAAACTTTACTAATTGATGGAATTTTATTTTCTATAAATTTTCAAAGTGATACTAAAGTAGAAAATTAGTAAAATGAACATCCACATATCCATTACCAGTTTCAATTATCATTTGGATCTTGTTGATTCTACACTCACAGCTCAGCCAATAAGTCCTATTTACATATCAGGTCATGCTGGAATAAATTAGTAAGTAACTGTGGAAAGATAAAGACCTTGTTTCAACAAATCTACAACCCCATTATTGTACCTAACAAATATTACCAGAAACCCCTTGTTATCAGATGTTCAATGTTTATTCTCAAAAGCCTGATAAGTATTTTTTCCAATTTATTTATTCATACCAAGATCTCAACAAGATGCACGTATGCATGGAACGGACATGTCTTTTAGGTTTATTTAATATAAGAGGTTCCCTACTGTTTTCTTGCCATCTATTTGGCAATCCCAGGTAATAAATCCTATTATCTAATTCTGGATTTTACCTGTTGCATCATGCATCAAGGCATGGTGTAGCAAAGCTGCTTTCTCAAGGTGTCTGAGACCCAGAGAGCAAGTAAAAGCACATGCAAGCAAGGTGTCAGGGATAAGACACGCCCTCTAAAGCATGCCTCTAGTGACCCACTTCCCCCAACAAAGCCCCTTTGCTAGTTTCTACTGCCTCCCAATAACACCAAATACAAATCCCTCAACAGATTAATCCATTGGTGAAGTCAGAGCCCTCCTAATCCCATTCTTCCCAAAATTCCCAACCCTGAACATTATTGCATTTGAGACCAAGCCTTTAACACATGAGCTTTTGGGGGACACTCTAGATGTGAACCTAACAGCAGACGTTTCTGTGTCATTTATCACATACCCTTATTCACCTCCAATTTCATCCATAGCTGTGGAGGACAGTCTCATGCACACTGAAGTCATGCCTCCTTTCACCCTAAAGCACATACCTTACACACACACACACCCTTTTTTTTTTTTGGTACCAGGGATTGAACTCAGGAGTACTCAACCACTGAGTCACATCCCCAGCCCTATTTTGTATGTGGGTGGGTGTTTTGTTTTTGTTTTTGTTTTTTTAAATTTAGAGATAGGGTCTCACTGAGTTGCTTAGCACCTCGTCATTGCTGAGGCTCTGAACTCATGATCCTCTTGTCTCGGCTTCCCAAAGTGCTGAGATTACCAGCGTGCACCATCGTGCCCTCCTTACACATCCCTTTTTTAGCTTCTGAGCTTTCTCCAAAGTTTCAGGAGACTAGGAGCAGCCCAGTAACTGCAGAGGTGAAATCCTTAAGAACAATTCACAATATATGGTGGTAGGTGTGGGGAGGAATGCCAGCAAATAAACTCCTAGTCTTTCATATGGATAAGTCTGGAAGGTACCTGTACATTTCTCTAAGATCCCATTTCCTTAGAGCAAACGCAAGAAAGCACCCCATTGGATTTCCAAAATCCCCATTTCATTCTCCTCATCCCTCACTCCTACTCCTTGAAATCATCTCCAGACTAAACCAGCTTCATACAAATCCTTGTCTCCGTCTCAACTTCGAGGAGTCCAGCCAGGCACAGTGATGCATACCTGTAATCCCAGCAAGTTCTGAGGATAAGACAGAATAACAATTCAAGGCCAGGCCAGCCCAGGCAAATTAGGAAGACCCTGTCTCAAAATAAGAATTAAAAAGGAAGCTGAGCACAGTGGCGCACGCCTGTAATCCCCTCACTTTGGGAGGCTGAGACAGGAGAATCACGAGTTCAAAGCCAGCTTCAGCAATGGCAAGGCGCCAAGAAACTCAGTGAGACCCTGTCTCTACATAAAACACAAAATAGGGCTGGGGATGTGGCTCAGAGGTCGAGTGCCCCTGAGTTCAATCCCCAGTACCAAAAAAAAAAAAAAAATTAAAAAGGAAACAGACGTGGTGGCACACACGTGTAATCCCAGCTATTTCTGAGGCTGAGGCAAGAAGATCACAAGTTTAAGACTAGCCTCAGCAACTTAGCAAGGCCCTAACCAAGATAGCAAGACTCTGTCTCAAAATATAAAATAAAAGGGGTTGGGGATGTAGCTCAGTGGTAGAGTGCCCCTGGGTTTAATGCCCAGTACTGAAGAAAGATCCAAAGACATCATTCTTTCTTTTCAGAATATAACTTAAGCGTCCTGGCATCAAATGTTTTAGTTTTTTCAGTCTCATGAAATCACAGATTCATAAATATCCTATGTATTAACCCATTGCATTAATTCTTTTTGATGCTCAAACTCCCCCATCTTTGGCCTGTAAATGGCCTCTTCGTGTTGGCTCCAGCATCTTTCCACATGATTACAGTTTGAGATCTACTTTGCTTTCTGCTATGATATTTCAGGTTACACTTATAAATTCCTTGCCCCTATCTGCAATCACGTTTACCTATGTGGAGCATTATTAGTCAGAAGTACATAGAACTAGAGTTGTTCATCCCTATTGGATTAGTCATTGTTTCAAAGCCAGGGCTAGGAAATGCATTTTGTTTGGAACAAAAATAAAACATGTCCCAGCACTTAGGGAGGCTGAGACAGGAGAATCCCAAGTTCAAAGCCAGCCTCAGCAACTGCGAAGTGCTAAGCAACTCAGTGTGACCCTGTCTCCACATAAAACACAAAATAGGGTTGGGGATGCAGCTCAGTGGTCCAGTGCCCCTGAGTTCAATCTCCAGTACCAAAAAAATAAAAATAAAAAATAAAACATGCATTTAATACTGATTATTTCTAATTCAAATTTTAGATTACCAGGATTCTGCTGAGTCTTTGCTATCTCCATCTTTTCTTCCACTGGTAAAATTGACAACAGGCATAAAAAAGAATATAAACCAAAAACTTCTTTATGTTTATTATCTCATTTAACATTCACAGAATTATACAGATTAGCAAACAAAGGCAGAAATAGTTTAATCTATTTATGTACACAAGCTTATTTGTGGCAGGGTCAGAATCTACCTCTGGGCATTCTGGCTCTGGAGTGTATCCTCTTAACCATACTATACTCAGTCTTACTGATTTCACTTATAATCCAACCAACAGCATAACCACATCAAAAGACTCAGTAAAAAGTACAGATTGCAAGTTATATTCAAGATAAAAAGATACACTAATCCCAAGCAACATTTTCACTTTATCCCTTAGCTTTAATTTTTTTTAAAGTTGTAAATGGACACAATACCTTTATTTATTTTTGTGGTGCTGAGGATCAAACCCAGGACCTCCCATGTGCTAGGCAAGTGCTCCACCACTGAGCTACAACCCTAGCCAACCCTTTGGCTTTAAACCTAACAGTCATCATTTACATACCACAACCTACTATTGAAATTAAATGGACAAAGTTTTCAGGTTGAGCATCTCCGACCTCAAATTTGAAACACTTCAATATCTGAAATTTTTTGAGCACTAACATGACACCAAAAGTGGAAATTCCCATATCTGACCTCATGTGTACCTCATCTGACCTCATAGCCAGTCAAGACAAATGCATTGAAAATATTGTATAAAACTACCTTCAACCTATGAGTATAAGGTATATATGAAACATAACTAAATTCTGTGTTTAGACTTGGATCCCATGCCCAAGATAATTTATTAAGTATATATACATATATTCTAAAATTTTACAAAGTCCTAAATCCAAAACATTCCTGGTCCCAAACACTTCAAATAAGGGATCTTCAATCTGCATATTTATACCAAGAAAGGAAGAAGGCAGGCAGGCAGCTATGCTGAAAACTGAACTACTCGGCTTTGAGAGTTTATGAAGACTGTATACACAGGCATTCAGGTACTGTGAATCTAGTCATTTCATGTGAAGTTCCAATGCAAGACTTAGAACCTTCCATTCAAATGAACTTCAAGTACTGAAAGTACATTCTCTTGATCTTTTGATCTTATTTCTCTGCCTCGCTCCTTTCTTTCTACCAATACTTATAAGAATTAAGTAGGACTCTTTCCCACTTCATAGATAAAAGATATTGAGGTTCAGACAGTGAGCTAACACTGCTAATACAGACTTAAGGCAGGAGGAGAAAGCCAACCCTAACTTATAACTCATTCCTCTTTGCCTAATTTTCTTATGCTAAGGATTGAGATACAAGATCCACATTTGAACTGGTCATTCCTAAATAAAAAGCCATACCATGTAGAGACTAAGAGCAGTACAGTGTGGCCTCTCTGACCTGCCACTTGGTGGCACTCCCTCTACTGGCTACAAACTGTAGCCAGATCCACTCAAATCTATGCCCCAGAGGAATTTGTTCAGTCTGGCTAAATACAATGCTGTTACATTGCAGTTATATCAATTCCTTCTTATTGTATACAGTTAAGAATTAGCTCTTTGGGGCTGGGGTTGTGGCTCAGTGGTAGAGCACTTGCCTAGCATGTGTGAGGCACTGGGTTCGATTCTCAGAACCACATATAAATAAATCAATAAAATAAAGGTCCATCAACAACTAAAAAAAAAGTTAAAAAAAAAAAAAGAATTAGCTCTTTTAAAAAAAATCAACTTCAATTTTGAAAAGGTTAATACTCCAAGTACGAGTATTAACTGACCACTGTTATCTGGTATAACTTTGCCTCATTGCTGATTTGGCAATGTCTAATCAAATCCTCTGACAAGAGGTAGTACCTATAACTCAAGGATTCTTTCTTACATCATTTCCTTAGGTAAAGCTGTAAAATGTTCAAAGATTTATCTTATAAATAGGGAAAACGAGGAAGAATCTAGAGATCCAGGTAAAAGGGATTCACTAAATAAATTACAATATATATAACAAAATATAATGGAGACATTATGTGAAAGAATAATGAAGACATTTCATGATAGCATTCATTAAAAAAAAAATCCACACATTCCAGGGCCAGGGGTGTACTTAGTAGTACAGTGTTTCTCTTGCATGCACAAGACTCTAGGTTCAAACCCCAGTACAAAAAAAATAGCCCCACACATTACAAAAATGAACATAGGATACAATCTCACTTAAAAATGAGTTTTAGTACAATAAATATTCTTGAGCAGGACAAAGCTTTTTATATATGTGTGTGCGCGCGCACGCGCGCACATATCCATAAACATTAACAGAAATAAGGGAGATACAGCACCAACATACAGCAATAAACTGGCTGGTAGAATCATGAACAGCATTTAACTTCTTTAGCTCTTGTATATTATAATGAACTCTACATATTATTAAGAGGGAAATAATCTACTATATAGTCTATACTATCAGCTCCCCCTAGGTTTTACAGTCCAGCAGAAGAAATCACACATTTTAAGTTAGTCTTGAGGAAGATCAGTAAAAATGGAAAGGATAGAGCAATCCTGAGATTGAGCAGGTAGACTCCAGGTTAGGAATCCCTGTGAAAAACTGAAATCATACCTACTGGATTGACAGAGGGTCCCAGGCAACTGTTAAAGAGGGATGCCAGATTATAGTAAACTAAATACTGGATTGGTGGAAGGGGAAAGATATTATACAGTCTCTTCAACTGTACAGCAAGTCACTGCAAGTGTGGTGTGAGGACAGCCTGCATTAGATTAGAATCATCACAAGAGCCAGGTGCAGTGGAACACACTCCTGTAATCCCAGGGATTTGGAAGGCTGAGGCAGAAGGATTGCAACTTGGAGCAACTCAGCAAGGCCATATCTCCAAATTTAAAAATAAAAAGGTCTGGGGATATAACTCACTGGCAAAGGGCCCCTGGGTTCAATTTAAAAAGAAAAATGAAAAAGAATCATCACGAGCTTGCTTCAAATGCAGATTCCAGGACCCCAACACAGACTTCCTTAAATAAAATCTCTGGGGATAGGGCAGGAGAATGTGACTACCTACATATGCACACACTTGTACACACACACACACACATTTAAACTGGGGGGAGGGGGACACTGAGGACAATGAGATCTAATTAACAAGATAAGTCCCCTGAGGGAAAAATTACTTCTATCTTATTCAGTGTTATACACTCCAGTGGTTAACAGATTGCCCAATTCAAAACAGGCAATTATTCAGACTCTTAACACTACAGTTGTAAGTGAGAATCTAAGGTGATTCTTCCATCATCCCCAGCTCCTATCTCCATGGGAACATCATGCATGTTGTAATCCCCTTAAATAAAACAGAAATATATTTATCTTTCAAAGCTGCACACCTTGGCTGGGCATATAGTTCAGGGTAGAGTATGTGCTTAGTATGAGAGCAGGGTTCAATCTAAAGCAATAATACTAATAAATAAAGACCTGCATGCTTTATTATCTTCATCTCTGTGGAAGAGTTTGACAGCCATAAATGGATGGATGGATACTGACTGAAGCCAGGACTGGTAGAGCCCAAGAAAAGCTAAATGTTCTATGTGTTACTCTTATCACTAATACTTACACTTATACACTACCATTTCTAAGACAGGTACAGTTCAGTGGTACAGTGTTTGCCTAGCATGCACAAGGCCTTGGATTATATCCCCAGCTCCCCACCTCAAAAAAAAAAAAAAAAAATTTCACAAAAGACAGTCTTACCGTGCTGACCAGTCTTACCTCAGTCATCTACTGGACACAAGTGGTCCTCTTTGTAAGGTAAAAAGCAGCCCTTTTGTTATTTAATTTTCACATTCCTTCTCCAAAAGCCTAAGGCAGCTCCTCTCCTGAAGATTCCACCAGGGAGAACAAGCCTGGCCTCTCAGGTTACCTTTCCCGCCACATCAAAGAACATCACCCCCACCTATCTGTCGCGCCAGCTTTGAACTGACCAATCCAAAGCTCGCCATGTGGTTTGTAGCGGGCTCTACAAATTCCCTGCCTCACGTCCTTTCTGCCCCCCTTTTTTCCTCCTTCCTTCGCCCGGGCGCCCATCCCCTGAATAAAGGATCTCCTGGCTGCATGAGGTCTAACACTCTTGCCTCAGTCTCCCAAATATCTGGTACTACAGGTGCATATCACTGCTCCCAGCTGTGTGTGTGTGTGTGTGTGTGTGTGTGTGTGTGTGTGTGTGTACACCAGGAATTGAACTCAGGGGCACTTAACTGAGCCACATCCCCAGCCCTTTTTTATTTATTATTTAGCGACAGGGTATGAGTAGTTTAGAGCCTCACTAAATTGCTGAGGCTGGCTTTGAACTCACAATCCTCCTGCTTCAGCCTCCTGAACCACAAAGATTATAGCATGCACCACCAGGCCCAGCCCAGCTCTTTTTCTTTTTTTTTGAGGGGATGTGGAACATCAAACACAGGGCCTCAAGCATGCTAAAGCACATGCTCTATCACTGATCTACAATCCCAGCTATCACATTTTTCTTTTGAGAGACTAAATATACCTTCAAAGCAAGGGTATAGTCAAAGTTCTAACACTTCCTTAAGATGTATGAAAGATGGGAAGAAAGAATACTGTGAAAATTTACAGTTGAATAATAAGGTGACTACAGATAATAATAATGTAATGTCAGTTTTCAAAAAGCCAGACAAAATGATTTTGTAAGTTTTTATAAAGAAATGGTAAATGAGAGCCGGGCGCGGTGGCGCAAGCCTATAATCCCAGCATTTAGGGAGGCTGAGACAGGAGAATTGCGAGCTCAAAGCCAGCCTCAGCAAAGGCGAGGCGCTAAGCAACTCAGTGAGACCCTGTCTGTACATAAAACACAAAAAATAGGGCTGGGGATATGGCTCAGTGGTCGAGTGCCCCTGGGTTCAATCTCCAGTACAAAAAAAAAAAAAAGAAAGAAAGAAATGGTAAATGAGGAAATGAGCTTAACCTGATTTAAACATCACATAATGTATGTATGGAAATATCACATAGTATCCCATTAATACAATTTCTTTTTAACATGTCAGTTAAAAATTAATTTAAACTGGGTGAGGTTGTGCACATCTATAATCCCAGCACCCTGGGAGGTGGAGGCAGAATGTATCACAAGTTCAAGGCCAATCCTAGCAATTTGGCAAGACCACCTCTCAAAATAACACTAATAATAAAGTGGGCTGAGATGTAACTCAGTGGCATAGCACCCCTGAGTTTAATCCCCAGTACTAGGGAAAAAATTGAAATTAATTTTAAAAACAAAGCTGAATAGTGTACAAACTAATCCTTGATCCCTGAATAAGCTAAAGATTTCTGTAGCCTTCATACTGAGATTTTATCTGAAAAATGTGCCTTTCAACAAAAAAGTCACCACCAGTATTTCAACTAACCACAGAAACACAGTTGAACATCAGAGAAAGTCACTATTTAAATAAAAGTTTCATTGCCTGTATGACTCACACATACAGCTCTTTGAAAAGTCTAACATTAACACAATACAGCAAATTACACAACTTCCTTGAAAACTAGGGTGATAATCAGTGAATAAAGGACCTATATATAAAACCTTTAAGATGTTTATCACACTGAAAATTAACCATCCTCATATTTCATAGTTCAAACTAATTTTATAAATACCATTACATTTTTTCCCAATAAATACCAACATTTTTCAACAGTAATTTAAAAAAAAAAAACATACATCTTCAATTGTGTGGCTACTGAGCACCTGAAATGTGTCTACTCTGAGTTGTCCTTTGGAGTATAAAACACGCAATGGATTTGAAACTCAGTACCCCCCAAAAAAGCAAAATTTCTTGATTATTATACTGTAGACATGTTCAAAGCTTCCTATTTTTACACATATTGGGTTGTACAAATTTTTAATTCCTGGGTTTTTTTTGTGGGGTGGAGACAGAATTGAAGATTGATCTCAGGGTGCTCTACCTACGAGGTATATCCTCAGCCCTTTCTTACTTTGAGATAGGTCTAAGTTGCCAAGGATGGTCTTGAATTTGCAATCCTCCTGCCTCAGATTCACATCACTTTCTCTTTTTTGGTGGTACTAGGGATTGAATAGGCAAGTGCTCTATCACTGAGCTACGTCCCTAACCCTCGTTTACTTCTTAATTTGGCTACTATAAAACTGAGATTAGGGGCTGGGACTGTGGCTTAGTGGTAAAGCGCTTGCCTGGCATGTGTGAGGCACTGGGTTCAATCCTCAACACCACATAAAAATAAATAAATAAAATATAGATATTGTGTCCATATTAAAAAAAAGAGAGAGATTACATGTATAGTTCACATATTGGAGAGAGATAACAATGTACTGTCATTTTTCAAAAAGCTAGAAGAAATGATTTCTAAGTTTTTACCTTAAAGAAATGGTAAAATGAAAAGAGCTGGATTCAATCTAAAGAACCAAAAATAATAAAGAAAAAAACTGCATGCCTTATTATCTTCATCTATGTGGAAGAGAACAGAGCTAATCTAAAACTTGGTACACTTGATACTCAAAGGCAAGACTAATTATGTTTTATTTCTTTTTGTCAGACACTTCAAATATCAAACCGCAAAATTTTTTATGGAATATTAATTTTCCACATAAAAGTAGCCATCACTAATTGAACTCTACCTGAAAAAAAAGAGGAGATTTAAGCTGACTGAACTGATAAAATTGTTCTGTTTTGAATACAGGAGTATCTCCACTTAACACTTTTTATTTCAAATTACTACTAAGTAGATGTGGTTGGTATCCAAGACAGATCTTTGGGATTGAACCCAGACGCACTCAACCACTGAGCCACATCCCTAGCCATTTTTTGTATGTTATTTAGAGACAGGGTCTCATTGAGTTGCTTAGTGCCTCGCCATTGCTGAGGCTTGCTTTGAATTCATGATTCTCCTGTCTCAGCCTCCCAAAGTGCTGGGATTACAAGCGTGAGCCACCGTGCCCGGCTTAGTGTGGATCTTAATGTATAATAGTGAATTGTCTTTTTATTTTATCAAAAAATCTATTGCACTTTCTATAGTTTTTAGAGTCCTTGTCTTTTAGAGATACATGTTAATAATTTAGGGATGCAATATGCTTATTATCTTGAATTTGTTTCAAAATAATTGAAAGAAGGTGTGGCTTTGGTGCAGAGAAAGATGAGGAGCTGTCACAGGTGATTCATTTTTTTTTGTACTGAGGATTGAACTCAGGGGTACTCAACCACTGAGCCACTTCCCCAGCCCTATTCTGTATTTTATTTAGCAACAGGATCTCCCTGAGTGGCTTAGCGCCTTGCTGTTGCTGAGGCTGGTTTTGAACTCGGATTCTCCTGTCTCAGCTTCCCGAAGTGCTGGGATTACAGGTGTACGTCACCGTGCCCAGCTCACAGGTGATTCTTTTTTTTTTTTTTTTTTTTTTTAATATTTTTTGTTTTAGTTGTAGATGGACACAATGTCTTTATTTTATTGCTTTGTATATGGTGCTGAGGATCGAACCCAGGGCCTCACGCATGCGAGGCAAGCGCTCTACCACTGAGCTATAATCCCAGCCCTCACAGGTGATTCTTGAAGCAAGATGATCAGTATATAATTTAGTACTGTTGAGATTTCTACTTTTCCTACTCTCAAAAGTCTACAAGTCACTATCCTTGCAAATGGTAAATTTCATTAAACTCAAACTCTAGGTTTATTAGTATCATGCAGAAGATATTTTAAAAGAAAAGTAAAGGTTGGAGGGGCTGGGGTTGTGGCTCAGTGGCAGAGCGCTTGCCTCGCATGTGTGAGGCACTGGGTTGGATCCTCAGTACCCCATACAAATAAAATAAAGATATTGTGTCCATCTATAACTAAAAATATCTTTTAAAAATTTTATATATATATATATATATATATATATTTTATTTTATTTTTTTTTTTTTTAAAGTAAAGGCTGGGGCTGTAGCTCAGTGGTAGAGTGCCTGCCTCGCACATGTGAGGCACTGGGTTCGATCCTCAGCATCACATAAAAAATAAATAAAATAAAGGTACTATGTCCATCTACAACTAAAAAATAAATTTATAAAAAAGAAAAGTAATATTTAAGTTTATAACACTGGTAGTAAAGAAGCCTTAATACTTTTCAATCTGCAATCAAACTATCATTTCCTATACAGCAGAAAAACTAGACACATCTCAGATTGTTCTTAGACAAAATTTTGTTAGACAAAATTCCATCTTCTTCTCTTGCCTAGGAAGAACCATACATTTAGATACATTTTCCTGCAATAACCAGAGTAGAACTTCAAACATAGAATATTCACAAAAATCTTGTTCCACAACTTAACGTATATGTATTAATGAAATTCGCTGTACTATTTACTTCACAGAATCTTTTGTTAGTTACATTAGGATGACAATTCTTCACAATTTTCATTTATATCAATTGTGACACAGAGTTGCTGGAGATGAAAGGCTTCATTCTCTAGCACACAGGACAAATGTTAGCAGCATCCAGGAAGGTTAATCATTTCTAGATTATTTCAGCCACAACTACAATTTAAAAATAAATTTTTAAATTTCATCAATATTTGAAGTGAAAATACCTGAAATAAGTTAGCATTTATTCAGTTGACTCCTAATGGGTAAAGACTGTACTAGGTGGGCTGGGGTTGTGGCTCAACGGTAGAGTGCTCACCTAGCATGTGTGTGGCACTTGGTTCAATTCTCAGCACCACGTATAAATAAATTAATTAAAGGTCCATCGACAACTTAAAAAAAAAAAAAAAAAACCCGACTGTGCCAGGTACTTCAAATACAACTTCATTGTTCCCTTACACCAAAGGTGGGAGGCAAGTCTTAAGATTCTCACTTTACATACCTTTTTTTTAAAAAATGCACACCTGCCATATCGGCAACTCAAAAGGCTGAGACAGGAGGATAGCATATTTAAGACCAGTCTCAGCCGGGCGCGGTGGCTCAAGCCTGTAATCCCAGCACTCAGGGAGGCTGAGACAGGAGAATCGCGAGTTCAAAGCCAGCCTCAGCAATGGCGAGGCACTAAGCAACTCAGTGAGACCCTGTCTCTACATAAAACACAAAATAGGGCTGGGGATGTGGCTCAGTGGTCGAGTGCCCCTGAGTTCAATCCCCGGTAC
>PVHX01030594.1:0-15716 GCA_004024805.1 Geosciurus inauris | reverse complement strand
CTCCTGGAAGCCGCAGCCTGGACAAGCTCCCTGCACTACAGACCCCAGTCCCTTCCATCCAGTGTGCCCTTTGGTGCCAGCTTCTGGAATGTTCTTGGGGACAGCAGAACAGCAACTCCAAAGATACCCTTATCCACGTGCATGCGGCTGTGGCATCTCCTGGTGCAGAAGGGGCCCTGAGCTGGGGCCACCCAGGGTCACCACAGGGGTCTCCTGAGAGGAGGCAGGAGGGTCAAACTCAGAGCCTGGAAGACACTGTGCTGCTGGCCCTGGAGCTGGACGAGGGGGACGCAGACTCTCCCTGGGCCTCGGGAGGCCAGCCTGCTGCACCTGGTCTAGCCCTGACCTCCAGAACCGTGAGAGGGTAAATGGACACAGTTTCAAGTCCCCTCTTTGATGACCTGTCCCAGCAGCTGCCAAGCACGAGGACCACCCGAGCAGCGGGGGCCTCAACGCCCCTCTTCTGTGGCATGGCTGCCAGGAGCTTGTCCGAGGCACGACACTTGGGGGCTTTGGTGATGTGCAGGAGTTTGTCAGGCCAGGGGAGGAAGACCTGCCCTGGCCAAGGTCGAAGGCCTGGCTCAGCCTCTCCTGCCCGCTGCCCTCCTGGCCTCAGCTCCTGACCTGCCTCACGCGGTCTGCGCTGTCCCCTCGCTCTGGCACGAGGCCCGGTGACAGCACTTCCTCAGTGCCGGGAAGCTCAACAGGAGTGGCAGGAGCCGTGGGCTCTGCGTCCTGGCCCGATCCCCGTGGCCGAGCTGACACACTCTCCCATGACCACGGCCACCCTCCAGCCCCACTGAGCCAACGGGGAGCAAAGGCCACTCCTGCTGGCCCTGCCGTAGTAGACAGACAGCCGTCTGTTCACCAGCTCCGTCCCTGCGACCAGCTGCCCCGTGGCTCCGTCATCCAGGGCCGTGCTGCCCATGGAGCCACTCACCCTTGGGTGGGAGTGCGGCGGGGTCCTGCCCGGGGGCTGCTTCTCACCCCCGGGGCCTCATTCATCCCCTTCTCTAGCGCCTTCTAAATATAGCCGCGTGGGGACAGAGCCAGCCTGCCAACAAAGGGGCCTCGCTGACCGGGGAGTCACAAGACTCTTTTCCAGTTTCCCTCAACAGCACAACCCGCCTGCCGCAAGGTCATGGTTCACCCCAGCCCCCACGTGGCCGCTGTCCCCACACCCTGCCCCGTGACTGTGACCCTAGAGACCGTAGGCACGGGAGCCCCGGGCTCTGGGTGGGGGCGGGAGGCAGCGTGGTGCGGAGGTTTCTGGGGTCCCTCGACCCCGTGCCCTGGGTCTGCACCAGCCCCTCCTGGACCTCCTGCTGGTAAGCTCGGGCTGGCGGGAGCCAGGGGACGCACAGGACAGGTGGCTCCCCAGGGCTTCTCCAGGTCACCCTGGCATCCGCTCCTGATGACCTGGACACTTTCCCTCGACTCTAAGCCAAGGTTTCTCCCTGGACGCTGGACGTTGGGGCTGGGCCATTCTCCGGTGGGTCCTGGCACTCAGGGTGCTGAGTGGTGTCCCTGGCTGCCACCGCTGCAGGCCCCCCCAGTTGTGACACCACACATGTCCCGTCCCTGGTTGAGGCCCCTGCAGGAGGGCTCACCAGGAAATTGGATGGGAAAAGTAGGATGTTTGCTGCCAGAGGCCCAGCGGGAGAGGGCGTGACCGAGGGACAGCCCCTACCCGGCTCAGCTGGCTGCTCTGGAAGACACCATGGTGCCCATGACTCGGCCACCCAGTGCCAGGAGAAGGACCAAGCCCCAGCCCTCGCGCACTCTGGTCTGCAGAGGCCCCGCAGAGCTGCCCACGGGCCCGACTCGGCCCCGGCGAGGCCTGGAGCCGGCTCCTCGGCACCATGCCTTGCGTGGGCTTGGCCCGTCCTGGGTAAACCCGCTGGCTCTTGTTTCTGAACACCGTGTGCTCGGGAGCAGCTGTCCTCGGCCGGCGGGAGCTCCATGTCCCCTGCGTGGCCGTCCCTGCAGCCCTGACTGGAGGTTTTGCTGTTGGGCTTGTTTTCTTAACTTTCTGATGACAGGCGGGGCGGGGCCGCAGGGCCTGGCAGGACAGGCAGGAGCTCGGTGGCTGAGGCGAAGCTACCGTCCAGGGCTTCCAAGTGAGGCGAAGGCTCAGTTCCCCGAGGACCAGGAGTCACTGCTGCTGCGCGTCCCCTCCTCCCCAGGCTGCCTGCTCTGACTCACCCACAGCCACGCTTGATGGGAGGTGGCAGCCAGGCCTCAGGCCACTGCAGGAAGCCACCAGCCTGGGAGCTGAGACGTGTTGAGCGGCTTCCTGTGCCGCCGAGGGGGGCGCACGTCACCCTGGGAGCCTGTTACAGGAAGCAGCAGAGGCCACGCGTGCAGAGTGCCCGGCTCAGCGTCCAGTGCCCAACAGGAATGGGGGAAGCCTCCGGGGCTGTCCCCACTGCAGCACAGGGAGGGCGCCAGCAAAGTGTCAGCTCCCGCCAGGCGCAGTGGCCACACCTGTCATCCCAGCAGCTCGGGGGCCCGAGGCAGAAGGAGCACAGGTTCCAGGCCAGCCTGGGCGCCTTAGCGAGGCCCTGTCTCCGGGCAGGAGTGCTGCCTGGTGGTTAGTGCTTCCCTAGCATGTGCGAGGCCCTGGGCTCCGTCCTCAGTGCTGAGAAAAGCAGGTCACCTCCCCGGTGAGGACACCCAGTGCCCTCCTCCCGTCCACCCAGCCGTGGGTGCCAGCCGTCCACACTGTGGGACATAGCTTTGCACGCCGGCTGCTTCGCTCTTGGTTCTGGAGGCACCAGGTGTGAGGCCGCGTGCTCCCTGGGTCTGTCCAGGCCCGCACGGAGATGTGGTCTGTACTGCCTGCTCACTGGGCGCAGGGACGTCCTCCACGTCCATTCAGACCTCTCCACCATTTGCTTCCTTGCCTTAGGCCCAGGACCGGCCCCCTTTGCTGGTACCAGTTCCTGGAGGCTCCCCCACCTCAGAGACAGCATGGAGTCTGTCCTGAGGAGGCCCTCCTGCCTCCTCTGTGCAGGAAGGGCCGGCCCCTCACAGGGTCGCAAGCCAGGTCAGGCCCCTCCAGCATCTCCCCGTCCTTAGAGCTGGGCTGCCGTGTGGCCTGCCCCAGGGCCACTCTCAAGGGGAGAGTCACGGAGGTTGTCTGCTGACCCCTTGCTGCGGCTGCCAGGGCCCCTGGCAGCTGCCCCGTGAACCTGGGAGCCGGCAAGCAGCCCCTCCAGAGGCGGGAGGTCCCTGCACTGCAGGCTCAGGGAGGGGCCGTGCTGGGGACTCCCCATGGGGTGGAAGGGCAGCAGACCACAGAGGACCAGCACCCGCTTCCCTGGGGTCCCCCGACTTCCTGTAACAGCAGAGTGCAGGAAGATACGTTGGGGGGCACATCCCTGCTGGGGAGGTGACAAGCCTGGGCGCCTGCCCCAGGGGACTCCGGGTGATGCCGGGGATGTGTGTTGTCACGACCAGGGTGCCCTGGCCTGGAGTGCTGGCTAGGGACCCTGCTCAGCACCTGCAGGGCCCAGGACCCACCCAGAGAGCGACCTGGGACCCTGTGGCAATACAGGCCTTGCCAACCCACTGCCCAGGCCTGGCCCGTCTCCAGAGCAGGCGGCCACATTCCCCTGACTGCCGGGCTGCAGCCTTCCCAGGGCCAGCTGCCCGTGCCCTGCGCTGGCCCAGAGAGCACTGGACGGCCTCGGGGCCAGGGTTCCCTGGGCAGGAAGCTCCTGGGAGAGCCAGGGTGCAGCCTGCAGGGGCAGCTGCCTTCCCAGCTGGACCTCGCCTGGCCGCCTCCTGTCAGCGGGGACCTGCCCTTCACCCCTCCCCCGCTGCTCTGCCCCACAGGACATTCCTCACATTCCTGTCCTTGTGCCAGCCCTGGGCAGGCAGCGTCTGGTGGTGTCCCCAGCCAGCGGGAGGGCCTTTCCCAGCTCTGAGCTGTGCCTGGGTCCAGGGGATACCCACATTTCTGTGCCTGGCTGTCACTGCGTCCTGTGCCGCTGGAAACCACCTGGGGCTGCTGGCGTGCAGACCTGAGAGGCCACGTGCCCGCAGGTCTGGGGGCTGCATCTGGCCAGAGCCATGGGCGCAGGCCACGCCACATGGGCTGGTCAGAGCCTCTCTGGGCGCCTGGGCCCAAGAGCCTCGGGTCTCTACAAAGCCAGAGCCACGCCAGGTCTGCCGCCTGCTTCCTGGCTTTGCCCCCAGGATGCCACAGTCCACCCCAGCAGGTCTTGGCACCTGGCTGCCCGGCGCCCACCCTCTGGGCTATGTGGGCACCCAGTGATCTAAGAATCTTGGCAAGGGCTGGGATGTGGAGGCCCTGGGTGCGTCCCCAGCACTGCGAAAACAGACAAGACCCAGAATCAAACTGACCCTGGCCCCGTCTCTCCCCTGGGCCGCCCAGTCCTCCGTCTCATTCGCCAGGACAGAAGCAGGACCTGACGGGCCGTGGAGCACTTGCCCAGGGCAGGAGGTGCCTCGCAGGCCTGTGGCTCCTGTCCAGGAGCCAGGACCTCATGGAGCTCTGGTGGGCAGCCTTTGGAGGCCGGTAGGAGGGGCACTCAAGTCTTGGGAAGAGATCCCAAGTCTCAAGAGCCCCGGCCACGCATGGCCGATGGGCAGCAGGCCAGGGTTGTCTTACTGGGCCTCCCTGGGCAGCCTGTGAGCTTGACCCGGTGACCCCAGGCCCAGCACTGGGCTCCCGTCTCTCCAGACCCCTGGCAGTGACTGCCGGAAGCCATGCTGACGGTCCTTCCTGGAGAGGTGCCCGGCCCCCTGCCCAGGATACAGAACACACGCGGGCATCTCAGTCCGCCTCCCCAAACCCTGTGCCAGACAGGCCAGGCCGTCCCGGGGCCGTGTGGAAAGGGGCGCTGCTCCCCGGGATAGCGGAGCCTCTGTCTTGGTGAGATCTCCGGTGGGGCCTGGAGTCAGCCGGGAGCCCCGGGCGGGAGCGAGCTTCCAGCCCCGGCCCATCTCACGAGCTGTGGCGGGCTGGAGCCCGGGGCCTCGCACGTGCTGGGCCAGCCCTGTGCCACTGAGCTGCACCCCGGCCCTTTCTATTTTTGAGACCGGGTCTCACCACGTTGCCACACTGGCCTTGAACTTGAGATCCTCTTGCCTCCGCCTCCCCAGCAGCCAAGATGACAGGCCTGGCCCTGTGCCTGACACTAGGATGATTCTTAAGCCACTAACTCCTGCGTCAGTGGACACAGCCCTCGCCCTGCCTGACACCGTGGTCCTCCCCAGCAACAGGACCGGGACCCCTCTTCTTAAGTCCATTTCTGCAGCCAGCAGGTGACCTTGAGCGAATCCCTGTGACTGACACTCAGCCTCTGTTTCCTCATCTGCCAAATGCAGTCCGAAGGGAGGGGGTGCTCCGCTCCTGCAGAGGAGAGACACACCCCCAGCTCGGTGGTGGACACTCCCTTGGCTTGCACCAGACCTGGTCCATCCCACACCACAAAGAAGTACAACCCACGCCTGGGGTGGCACGGGCGGGTGGCCCCCCGCGGGGCTGGCTTCCCGGCCCTCACACTGGCGAGCACAGTGTCCTTGAACGTGCTGGGTGCCCATCGTGAGTCAGAGCTGCGGCAGACCGTGGACAGCGGGCCTTCACCCACCTCGGCAGCTGCATCCGCGGGTGCTGAACGGAGGGGGCTCCCCCGGTGTCTGTTCCCTAAGAGGCCCGCCCTGGTGTCCTTCAGGTGTTCCAAGTCCTCTGGAGGGACCATGTCCACAGAGGTGCCAGGAGCCGTCCCCATGAGGGACCTGAGTGTTGTGACTTGGTACCACTGGGCCCTGGGGTCTGGCCCAGAGGGTGCCTGGGGCAGTGCAGGCCAGGCCCAGGGAGCAGCTCCTGTGAGCACAGGGCTGTCCAGCCACCGCCCGAGCCCTCACAGGGCCCCCGATGTCGTGGGGAACAGGGGACCTGCCTCCAGACAAAGCCGAGGCTCGGGGTCTGGGGAGCACGGCCAGAGCCAGGTCTCCATCTGAGCCACTCCTCCGGCAACTGCCTGGTCCATGGAGCCCTGTCCTCACCACACAGGGGACCTGTGCTGGTCAGCTCTGCGTCCCGTCCACACACCAAAAGCACAAGTCCAACAGCCCAGCTCCAAGACAAGCCAACCACCACCCGGGCCAGCCTCCCGTCGGGGCTGAGTAGGGGGTGTGGCTCGGTTCCGATCCAGCAGGCTCAGGTCTGGGTCTTGTGTTTTTCCTTTTCTTCTAAAAGGTGCTCAGGCTGGCCCGTGCCTGTTGTTCCAGCCCCTTGGGAGGCTGAGGCAGGAGGACTGCCTGAGCCAAGGGCAGCACCCTAGAAGGTTCCATCCTGCCCTGCCCAGGGCAGCCACCTCAATTCATTTTCCCTGTTCTTTTTTTTTTTTTAAATATATATTTTTTAAATTTTTTTTTTTAGTTGTAGATGGACACAATGTCTTTATTTTTTATTGCCTTTTTTTTATGTGGTGCTGAGGATCGAACCCAGGGCCTCACACATGCGAGGCAAGCGCTCTACCACTGAGCTACAATCCCAGCCCTCATTTTCCCTGTTCTTGAACTTCCAATGAGCACAATCGTGTACGGGCAGGTTTATTGGCCGCCCTTTTGCTTAGCAAACCATTCAGGGGCTCTCCCACATGGCTTCGCCTCTCCAGCGGGTCCTTTTTCTTTGGGTAGTAGTACCTCATCCTGCGGGTGCCGTGTTTGTCCGGGGCCCTGTTACAGGCATTGGCCGTGCCCGGGTTTTGCTGCCGTGCTCGAGACTTGTGAACACCTGTGGGCGGCCGTTGGCGGAGCTGAGGTCCTGCTCATCCTGGACCAATCCCTCAGAGGGGAGCTGCTGGGCCCCTGGACAGGCTGGCGTCCAGCCCTCAGGACTGCAGGACGGCCTCCTGGTTCTGTCCTCCGGGGCCCAGTGCCACTGTCTTCTTTTTTTTTTTTTTCTTGTTTAACGTGCTTTATTTAAGATGATGAACAGAAATAACATCTATTACTATTGAAATTGCAAGAGATAAATGTTATTCAAATTGAGTTGAACAATAAACCTACGAAGAGATTCTTAGAAGGTTCAACTTTCTGATGAGACTTTCAAAGCAGCCCAGGTGGATAGATGGAGGGTCATGACTCATGCAGTGGGTGAAGACTGGTTTCCAGAATGAATATTAGCTTGTCCATTGCATTTGTATTATTCTAAATGTTCACACGTGATTATAACCATCTCATACTGCTGATAAAGAGCTCAATGGAATGAGGAATCAGAGGATGCTTATTTATGTCTCGAGTCTAGAAGCAGAGACCACCTACACCCTAACTCCAGGCCCTTACAGTCCGTGGCGTAGACGGGCGTGTCCTCCCAGGTATTTTCTTTTCTTTGTCTTTTTTCTGTTTGTTCCTAGGTATGGAACCCAGGCCCTTGGGTGTGCTAATCATGTGCTCTACCACTGAGCTTTACCCCAAGTGCTCTGTGCATTTATCTCAGCAGCCTCTTTCCTTCTTAATCACTCCAAAAGTTTTAAATATTTCTTGATTCTTTTATTATTAAACTATTCCTACAGATTTTCTATAGAGTTCATTTATTTCATGTTCTTGGATTTCACTGCTTTCTCAAATAACTGACTCATCTTGCTCTTAGTAATCTACAAGAGTTCCAGGTGCCCAGTCCTCCAACACCCCTCTATTGTGCCAAGATTACAATAATGATGTTGGTGGAGGGGCTGGAGTAGTAGCTTCGTGGTACAGTGCCTGTCTGGCACATACGAGGTTCAATCCTCAGCACCACATAAAAAAATATAAATAAAACAAAGGTACTGTGTCCATCTACAACTAAAAAAATATTGAAAAACAAAATAAAGATGTTGGTGTAGCCACATTTAATGATGCACAAAACTTTCACCAACACAGAGGGCGGTAGACCTTTACGACACAGGAGATTCAGGAAGTCATGTGATGATCAAATATTTGTGTACTAAGTAGGTACCGCGATGACAAACGGTCATTGTGTAAGAGGTGTTTCATCAGTTTTTTAACTCAAACCACTTGCCTTGGAGATCGGCTCGTCGCGATTGGCCCGGTGGGCTCTGCAGTGAACACAGCTGTCCGTTCGGTGACAGTTTGGTAGGTAAGCTTGGAACGTTTTGGATTTGGTCATTTTCACCATTTCTGCTGGAAAATGCATGCAAGAGCCGTTGTTGTTTGGGAGGGTGTGTGGCACTGTCCACACAGCTGGGACAAGAAAAAAATGTCACAACCTTTGGCTGCGCAGTCTTTGTGACAGGCGTCGGCCAGTTCGTAAGCTGCTTGTCCTGCCTGAGGTTCTCGGGCGCTGTGGACCCGCGGCCAGAGGGCCTGCTGAGGTCGAGGAGCTCGTCAGGTCGCCATGCTTCCGACGGCCGGTGCCCCTTGCTGTCCCATCCTTCTGATCTGCAGGTGAAGCCCTGACCTCGTCCCCACGGCTGGCCCGAGGGCGCTAACTGCGCAGTCCAGCGTGGCCGTGGGTCTGTCTGCAGCGCCGCAGCTTCTGCTGGCTTCGTTCTGGGGCCTTGGTCTCTGCGTGCCTGGGTTTTTTCCCTCAGGGCTGATGTTGGATTTGCAGATTTATAGAGAGATGTTTGAGGCCCGGGATGGGTTGTCCTCTCCAGAGCTGAGGCCCGCGCGGGCTTGAGGTGCCTGGAACCCAGCCCCGGTGGCCCAAGGGCGCCTGCCTCCCGCCAGCCCTGGCTGCTGGAGCAGGTGGCCGTTCATTGGCTCTGGCCGGCCACCCCTCACTGGGCCTCGAGACAACCCCTGCCTGGAAAAGCAGCCCCACAGCCACACACACCGCCTGGGCGTCCTCCCTCCCTGGCCTCCACGCCCCCGGCACCTCCGGCAGGAGTCTCACATTCTGTCAGGCTCCCTGTCGCCCGTAGGCGGAGACTAACATTAGCTGACCACTCATGGGCAAGGCAGCCCTGGGAGAGGCCTTATCAGGGTCCACAGGACCTGGGAGGGCAGGTGAGAGACCCGGCCAGGCTGCGGGCGGGCAGCGTGCTGGACCAGCCTCTACCTTCGGGAAGCGGGGCTGCCTCAGCACAGGAGGAGGACGCTGCGGGTGACACTTGTCCCTCGGGAGCTGAGCGCTCTGGACACCCTGCACAAGGCTTGGGGCCGGGCTGGCCAGAGCCCGCAGCTCCTCACCCTGTCCACAGGGACCAGCGCCCGTTTGGCCCCGAGTCATGGAGGTCTCAGGGTGACCGCAGGGCTGAGGGCCCGTCTGGTCTCACCCCAGGGTGCGTGGTCTCCAGCGGCTTCTTGCTCTCTGATTTTCAAGGTGATGCTCTTGAGCCACCAGGTCTCTGGGCCAGGGGGCTGTGGCCCTGGGTGCCAGCCGGCAAGGTCTCCCAGCAGCTTCCAGCAGACCTGGCGGTCCACGTTGGCTGGGCGCAGATGTCCTGGCCGCTGGCTTTCCTTCCGTCTCTGCAGCCGCTGTGTTTAAACATGGTGCTTGTCACAGACAAGGAGGGCAGAGGGCCATCCTGGTGGCTGCTGGCCTCCGGGCCCCTTTTTGCCAAGACCTGCGCGGAGAGAGCGCAACCCTCTGAGCGTTCCAAGAGAGTTCACTGGGGGTTCAGAGAGGGGAGGCAACTTTCCTGAAGCCACACAGCTTGGTGGAGCCAGGGCAGAGTCAGGCCCACGCTGCCCACAGCGGCGCTGCCCCTCAGGGCTCCTGCCTCTGGAGGGGCTGGCAGGCTGCGGCCCGCACACATTGCCTCCTAGTTACTAGGGTTGTTGGACGCACACCTGTCGTCCCAGAGACTTTGGAGCTGAGGCAGGAGGATCTCGAGTTCAAGGCCAGCCTGGGCAACTTTGCAAGACCCTGTCTCAAAAAACTCTTTAAAAAGGGCTGGGGTGTCCTCAGTGACGGAGCGCTGGCCCGGCAGGCACGGGGAGGCCCTGGGTTGCAGCCCCCCAGAAGCCTGTTTTCTGTATTCAGTGGCGTTTCCCTGAGGCAGGGAGGTGGCCAGTCTGACCTCTGGTCTCACGGAGACCTCTTTGCATGGCAGGGTCTTCCTGATAAGGGACTTCTTTAGTGAAGGCTGCAGGCCTCGACCCAGGACAGTCACGGTTGTCACACCTGGGCAGGGGAGGGTGGAGGCCCGTGGGGGGTGGAGGCCAGGGAGGGTGGAGGCAGAGGTGCTGCTCAGTACCTGCGGGCACAGGCTGCCACCAGAGCCACCAGCTTGCCCTGTTGCGTTTCCCCGTTGACCAGGGCTGAGATGAGAGCAGGAGCCCGTGGCCACCCTGGAGGAGGCTGCTCCTCACCTCCCTCGCCTGTGGCCAACGCCCCGCCAGCATCACCTGGGAGGGGACCCAGCTGGACCTCCAGGCTGTCTGCGCCACCTGCAAGGGACGGCGGGTGCTGGGGAGTCGCTCGCGCACACGAGCCACAGTCTGGAGGAGCTGAGCACGAGGCCCCGGCAGCCCCAGCGCCCACGCCACGGGGAGTGTCACCACGGGGAGTGTCGCCACGGGGAGTGTCACCACGGGCGCAAGTGACTTGTCTGCGCGAGCCTCCAGTACGATGAGGAAGGACGCGAAGGCAAATAAAACTCGCAAGCAACGCTCGGTGACATGAGCACAGGAGCTGCTGGACGTGTGGGCGACGAGGGGCGCTGGCTGCCAGCAGGTCACAGGGAAGGTGCCCACGTGTGGCCCATGGTGGCTCGGCTGGGACAGGAGCCCGTGCGCGGGCTAAGGACACGCATCCAGTGGCAGCAGGTGACGCAGCAGAGTGTGGCCTGGGACTCAAGGGACGGACCCACGAGCATGCTGGGAATGGACGGACGGACGCGGGAGCTTAAGACCGTGCGGTGCCCGGGGCTCAGGGGGCACGATGCTGTGAGGGGGACACCGGCGGTCACCAGGGGGACACGACTGTGAGGTAGCATGTCCCCCTGCAGCGGGCAGGTGCCGGCTGGCCTGCCTGGGACACATGGCCCTGCCTCCCTCGCCCGCCCGGCTGGGCCCGGCCTCGGCCCCTGTGCCGGGGGCATCAGGTCTGTCGCATGCCGGCTGCAGCCACGCCGCACACAGAGACCCCAGGTCCCCAGGCCCGGGACCCTCTCGCTACCCCAGGGCTGCCTCTGGCCTCCTTCACAACTGTCCCCAGGTGTGGCCGGTCCACATCCCCACAGGACAGCTCAGGCCCCTGCCGCCCCAACCGCTGCACACAGGGTCCCCTATGGCAGGAGACGGCTCCACGCGCCGGGGAGGGCCTCCGCCCCGGACCTGCCTGGCCTCCCGGAACACGAGGTGCTCGAGCAGCCGGACCGTCTCACGCTCCCTCCCAGCCTGGGGCTCCTCAGGGTCCTGGTGGGTTCCGTGCAGCCCCGAGTCCTCCAAGCCCCCCCGCAAAGCAGGGTCCTGTGCTAAGCTGTCTCCCAGGAGCCCAGAAGGGACCCCAGAGGATCGAGAGGCCAGCGGCCACCTGCACGTGCGGCCTCGAGGCTGGCAGGGCTCCTGGCCCGTCCACAGAGTACTGGCTTTGGGGAGCTTCTGCACCTCGGGGCCCTGGGGACCAGCCCCACCCTGAAGGAACCCAGGGTCACCAGCAGGCAGGCCTGGAGGGGGAGGGTGTGGCTGGAGTCAGGGACCCACCCTGTAGCCGCCTTCCTGTCCAGGCTGGCCGGTGTGGCTGGGCTGCCTAGGGCTGTCCCCGTCCACCCTGAACATCCCGTGGTGAGGGACGCTGAGTCCCAGGGGCTCCGGGCAGCCGCTCACACTGTGGGTGTCCTGGGGACCTTCTCCAGCTCCTCTCTGGTCTCCGCACCTGCACGGGTAGAACTTTGGTCATTTTAAGGCCACTTGGTTCCTCGTACGCTGTGGCTAGAGACCGAGATCCACGCACTGACTTGGAGACAGAAGGGACGTTTGGCTTATGAACATGGATGTCCCTTAAAGCTGGGACCCTGCCTGCCTCCAGCCAGGGGAGCAGGAACCCACCTGCCACCAGAACCTGGATGAGCCTCTGTCCCCGCCTTGCTCAGTCACCAAACTTGAAAGCCACCCTATCCCCATGGGTGACAGGACCACACAGAGCTCTGTTCTGCAGTGGAGCCACTCAGCCAGAAGGGCACAGGCTGCCCCAGGCAGCCCCAGGTGGACCACGGGGCCAGGACGGCCAGGGGCACGGCGCCACTCCCTGTGTGGACTTTCTGCAGAGGCCACTGCGTCTGATCAGAGGACAGAGGGGGTCTGATCAGAGGCCAGCTGCAAAGAGGCCACGTAGGGGTGGACTGGAGACAAGGGGACGGTTCTGTCTGGGGATGGTGTTGGTCGCGGCCACAGATGCTGGTGAAACCTCTGGGCTGTGCCCACAGTGCCGACAGGTGACCCGATGAAGACCCTGCTGCTCCAGGGAGCTGTGGCCTGGAGCTCCCGCCCTCCGCCCTCACCTCCCTGCCTCAAGCGGTCACGGTGGCTCCCCCAGCCCCCCGCGGGGACAGTCACTGCAGCAGGACAGGGACTGAGCTGCGGACGGCCCACTCCGGGGGTTCCTTGAGTGGTTCCGGCACGGCTGGCCATGGGTGGCTGCTCCACGGCCCTCGGCCCCGTGGCAGCTGTGCACTGTGCCGTCCTGCCGCCGCCCCGATGGCACCTCCTGTGACTGCCCGGCCGTGGCGCCTTCCCAGGAAGCCTCTGGGTTTAATTTTGCTCCCGGGTCCGAGCCCGAGCCACAGAGCAGAGGCCGAGGTCACTGAGCGAGCCCGGGGAGGCCAGCGCGGGCCTGGCTGGGGGGACGGGGAGACGCCATGCAGGTGGGCTCGGGTCGGTGGGCCAGGCCGCAGGCGCTGGTCTTCCTCAGCCTCTGGCCGACTCGTGCAGGGGCCCTTGCGGGGTGCGGGCCACACGGGGTCCTGGGCCACTGCCGTGGTGTTCCGTCCGCTGGTGCTTGTCCTGAGGAGCAGGCTCGGCCAGCGCGGCTTCCCTGGCGGGATCAGGGCCCTGGTTCGGGGCCCACATCTGCCTTCTGCAGGGTGTGGAATCCAGTGGGGACGGGGTCCTGGCTGCGGGGGTGCAGGCCAGGCACGCGGCTCAGCCCCTGCAGTGCCCAGCGCTCCTGGACCACGACCGGGGCCCCCAGGGCAGGCCCCGCCGGCAGGTCTCCCTCTCCCTCCTCAGGGCCGGCCGGGCTGCTGCTCCAAGGTGGTCAGGCCCCTGGGTGGGCACCGTGGCTTTTCTGCAGAGGACTAAGGAGTGTGGCTCCCCAGCCCTTTGCCCCGGGCCACCCAGGGCGGCACTGGTTACAACTTTATTTTTAGAAAACCTGGTCCGGTCCTGAGGGGCCTCGCCCGGCCTGAGCTGCCTGTCGGGGAGGCAGAGACGCAGGCGGGAGCCTGCACCAGCCGCTGACCCCGGACAGGCCCTGCCGCCCCTGCTCCACCCTTCCCGCCAGCCCCGAGGCCCTGCCCGCTGCTGGGCTTCCAGAGGCCTTGCCAGGCCCAGGCAGGCCTGGCCAGGTCGGTGCCTGGCTGTCACGTGCGTGGGACAGGCGGCTGGTGAGGAATGTTCCCGCTGACTCAGGCGGCACGTGCCCACCCTGGTGGGGGCATGGCTGGGCCTGAGTCAGGGGTGGCCACTGACACCAGCCTCAGTGGGCTGTCAGGACAGGCGGTGTGGATGGCGGTGACGCAGGTGTCTGAGTCACGGCTCGGGTCGCAGGTGCACAGGCACAGACGTCCCGTGTGTCCCGTGTCCACACACCCGCTGCACCATGCACCCCCATGTGCCCGCTGACGTCCCACGGAGGGCCACGTGGAGACACGCAGGCCTGCACACACGCCACACGCCCACGTCACACACACATGTACACTTACAGGCACAGATACACACACAAATGCCTGAGCACACGCGTGTGCACACGCCCTCACACACAGCGTGCAGTCTGCAGTGCCCAGGACAGACACGGACACACCCCACACACAGGGGTCTCCAGGCCCAGCACCCAGTGGCCTTGCTGAGGGCCCGCCACCACCAGACAGTGCGGACACGTGGGTGGGTCCTGGGCCCTGCAGGTGCTGCGCAGCATCCCGGCCCCACCCACAGTGGTCACGGCACGCTGGGCCCAGATGTGGCCCCGTGGCCCTGGGACAGAGTCAGCCCCCACTGGGACCCCCTGGCTCACAGCTCACCAAGGGAAAATGGGACGGGAAAGTAGAATCTTTACTGCCTAAAGAAAGAGGAGGGGGCTGGGGACACGGCTCAGCTGGTAGAGCACAAGGCCTGGGGCTCAATCCCCAGCACCACAAAAAAAGAATGAGGTTTGCATCCCCAAATTAGAGACTTGCATTGCTGGTGGGAACCTGAAATGGGACAACCAACCGCCTGGAAAACGGTTTGGCAGTTTCTTTAAAAAAAAAAAAAAAGACCCATTTGCCACAGGACCCAGTGATTACGCTCCTCGGCAGCTGTCCCAGAGAAACAGAGATGTTTGTCTGCTCAACACAAATGTCATGGCAGCTTTAATCGAAAGGCAGGCTTGAGGCTGGGGTGTGGCCTCGTCCCTGGAAAGGCAGGCTGGGGGCTGGGGTGTGGCCTCGTCCCTGGCTTCATCCCAGCACCGAGGTCCTCGGCAGATGGGTGCTGGCCCTGGTCTGCCGTGCAGTGGAGTACTACTCAGCAGTTTAAAGGAGTGGCCTGGGGCGCCAGTCCCAAAAGGCTACAGCCTGGATGTTCCAGGGTTCCCACTCATACAGTGTCCTGAGATGGCAAAAGTGTGGGAAAGGGGAAGGTAGCATTTTCCAGAGGTCAGGAACGCAGCTCAGCTAGGAGGGCGAGGGCCAGCCTGGTGAGACGCAGGACGGTCCTTCAGGGCAAACTATCTGTATCTGCATCGCATCCAGGCCGGCCTCGGCTGTGACGGCCACAAGCACTAGCCAGAGATCACGTGAGGACCCACTGGTTTCAGTGAAGGATGGAGACCTGCTCTGGCATCGCTTAAAACTGCACACCAAACCACGGCAGGTGCAAAGTCACAAGTGCAAGTTCAAGGCCAGCTTCAGCAACTCAGCAAGGCCCTGTCACGCACACAGTAACGAGGGGCAAGGGTGTAGCTCAGTGGCAGCGAGCTTGCCCAGCATGCCTGAGGCCTGGGTTCAATTGCCAGCACCTCGAAAAAATTAAAATAAAGGGGGCTGGGAAGCCAGGCACGGTGGCGCACGCCTGTAATCCCAGCACTTAGGGAGGCTGAGGCAGGAGGATCACGAGTTCAAAGCAGCCTCAGCAACGGCGAGGCGCTAAGCAGCTCAGTGAGACCCTGTCTCTACATAAAACACAGAATAGGGCTGGGGGTGTGGCTCAGTGGTCGAGGGCCCCTGGTTCAATCTCCAGTACCAAAAAAAGGGGGGGCTGGGATGTGACTCAGTTGTTAAGCACCCCTGGGCCCAATTTCTGGTACCAAGCACATTACAAATAATAATAATTAATAAATAAGTAAATAAAGTGAATTGATCACGGGCAGCCTGGGCAATTTAGTGAGACTCAAAATGGAGAAAGAAGGGCGTGGGGTGGAGTTCGGTGGCAGAGCGCTTGCCTAGCATGCACGAGGCCCTGGGTTCCACCCCCGGTGCCTCTAAGTGGGACGAGAAAGGTTAGAAATATTTTGGAAGAGAATACAGATCTCCTGGGTGCTCCCCAGGCAGAACCTCTGCTGCAGGCAAGGACTGAGCGGAGCAGGGCCGGGC
>PVHX01030593.1:0-15719 GCA_004024805.1 Geosciurus inauris | reverse complement strand
GGCTTTGGAGTGATAAAGGCTGGTTGTGCAGTGGATTCTTAACTTAGTCCTTGCTCTCTCTGATGCCCCCTGCTGGGGCTGAGGCCATAACCTCCCCACTGGGGACAGACAGGGGCTTGCCTCCTTGCTTTACATGTGCTAGGCAATGCAGAGAGCTATTCACCACATCACTCCGTGGGAAGGAAAGCCTAGAGGGTGAAAACCAAGGCGTCTTGAAAGCAATAAAAGAAAAAGAAAATGTGAATTGAAGCACAGTAACATATTCACAATGCCATAGCAGGTCTCATGTGCTATATTTAGCAGAAACCCACAGTCTCTTCATTGTATTTGTATGCATCATCCAGACCTTCAAACTATCTGTATTATCTACAATTATTATCTCAGCTCATCTCCACATTCATTTTCCCAGGAGGGGAAAAAACCCTCTCCTGATACTTAAGTTTTTGAATTCTGGGGAATCTGGGGGAAATGTGGAAAAGCAAACAATTGGAAAGGCACATAATTATCACTTACAAAGAAAATATTCACCTCCAGCTGGCCTACTTGTGTAGGTTCTAATGCCTGGAAAGAGAATTAATTAAACAAGGCAGGTCTCCAGTGCTTGCATGTATTCCTTCAAACCTATTTACAAACCTGCTTAAAAATGCTGGGGTTTTGCAAGAAGAGAATTTGCTATAAATACAGCTGCAGATGGAATTCTTTGAAAATGGAAATGGAAAATTCTGAACAGGAATAACTTGACATTTGATTCTGGAACAATAGTAAAATGTCAACATCTGCCATGAAAATACAGAATGATAAAATAATGATTAAGGGTCCTTTCAGATTTTCAAAATATATAGCCCTGTTTTGGACTGATTGTTTAACAAAGCTCTGGGCAGTATCACTTTGCTTCAACAAACTACCATTAAAGTAATACTATTTCTGCAATTGAATATTTAAATAGGCACACTCTAGACTTTTAATTTTATTGGAAAATAAGAATAGTCTCATTCTATCATAACTGCTATTTGCCAGGCCAGAAGTCTCTCATTTCCATTTACCGGAAGGCAGGTTGTTGACAGCCTAATGGTGCTTTATGTAGTGATCCTTTTAAAGATCTCAGATGTCACCCAAATACTCCCAATTTGGATTAAAATCCATTTTAATGCTATCACTCCTAATTTTATTTAGACCATTCTTAAACTTACTTACAATTTTAATCTATACCAGCTCTTGTGTGGCTAATTACATCCTTGAGTTTGCTGCCTATGTGTAAAATAGAACCTTGAGATTTTCTTCCTTTAATTTTTTTTCTGTTGGTACTGAAGATTGAACCCAGGACCTTGCATATGCTAGGCAAGTGCTCTACCACTGGGCAATATCCCTGGCTCTTTTTATACCTTATTTTGAGACAGGGTCTCACTGAGTTGCTGAGGCTAGGCTTGGTCTTGCAAGCCTTATCCTCCCAAGTATCTGGGATTAGAGTTGCACCGCTGTGCCTGGCTTTAAATTTTTTACTTGTGATTAAAACAAATAAACAAAAACCTTAACAAAAAAGTTACTATCTTAACTCTTTCTTTTTTTTTTTTTTTTTGGTACTGGGGATTGAACTCAGGGGCACTCGCCCGCTGAGCCACATCCCCAGCCCTATTTTGTGTTTTATGTAGAGACAGGGTCTCACTGAGTTGCTGAGCACCTCGCCATTGCTGAGGCTGGCTTTGAACTCGCGATTCTCCAGTCTCAGCCTCCCAAAGTGCTAGGATTACAGGCATGTGCGACGGTTCCCGGCTTATCTTAACCCTTTTTAAGTGTACAATTCATCAGCATTAAGTACATTCACATTACTATGCAAGAAATCTCCAGAACTCTTTCTTCTTGTAAAACTGAATCTCTGTATCTATTAAACATTTATTCAGTTCCCCTCCCCAAAACTCCTGGCAACTACTACTCTACTTTCTCTATGAATTTGACTATTCTAGTTACTTCACATAAATGGGATTGAACAGTATTTATCTTCTTAAGATTATTTCACTTAGTATAATGTTTTGAAGATGGATCCATGTTATATCACGTGTTAGTACTTCATTCCTTTTTATGACCCAATAACATTCCAATGAATGGATATACGACGGTTTGTTTATCCATTTATACATCACTAAACACTTGGGTTGCTTCCACCTTTCACTACTGTGAATATTGCTGCTATGAACATTAGTGAACACATATCTATTCAAATCTCTGCTTTCAGTCCCTTTGGTTATATGTCCAGAAGTTGAATTGATGGATATTATGTTAATTTTGTTTATTTTTTTAAGAACTAAAATATCATTTTCCAAAGCAGCTGCACCATTTTATATTCCCACCAGCAATACACAAGAGTCACAAGGATCCTAATTTCTCTTCTTCCTTACATCCTCACCAATACTTATGATTTAGAGGAGTATTTTCATTTTGAGACTGGGTCTTGTTAAGTTGTCCAGGCTGGTTTAGAACTTGCAATTAATTCCCCTGCAAGAGCCTCCTGAATCCCTGGGATTACAGGTGTACACCACCATGACCAGCCTTGTTTTTTAATAACAGCCACCCCAGTGAGTGTGAAGTGATATTTATTGTGGTTTTGATTTGAATTTCTCTAATAACTAATGATGTTGAACATCTTTTTGCATGCTTATTGACCATTTGTATATTTTATTTTGGAGAAATGTCTATTGAAGTTTTTGCCCATTTTTTAATCAGAGTGTTTTTGTTGTTGACTATATACTGGATATTCTTTTAAAAAATGTATAGTTATATATGGATACAATACCTTTATTTTATTTATTTTTATGTGGTGCTGAGGATTGAACTCTGCCTCACACATGTGAGACAAGCACTCCATCACTGAGCCAGAATCCCAGCCCTGGATATTCATTCGTTAACAGATATATGCTTTTAAAATATTTTCCCATGTTCTATGAATTGACTTCTGTTGATAATGTCTGTTAATAATGTCCTTTGGTGCATAAAAGTTTTTAATTTTGATGAAATCCTATTTGTCTAATTTTTTCTTTTTGCTGTCTCTGTTCTTGGTGTCATATCCAATCGATTACTGCCAAATCCAATGCCATGAACATTTTCTCCTGTTTTCTTCTGAGAGTTTTATAGTGTTAGGTCTTATGATTGATCCATTTTGAGTTGACTTTGTACATAATGCAAGGTAAGTGCATGGAGATAGCCAGTTCTTTCAACACCATTTGTTGAAGGGACGACCTTTTGCTATTGGATGGACTTGGAACCCTTGATGAAAATTGTTTGACCACATATGTAAGGATTTGCTTCTGGGCCCTCTATTCTATTCCATTGGTCCATGTATGTGTCTTTATTCTAGTACCACACTGTTTTGATTACCATAACTTGATAATAAATTTTGAAATCAGGAAGGAGGAGATCTCTAGCTTTTTTCTTCTTTTTCATGATTATTCTGGCAATTCAGGGTACTATGAAATTCCATATGAATTTTGGGGTAAATTTGTCTTTCTCTGCAAAATATGCCACTGGGATTTTGATAAGGATCATATTAGCTCTATAGATCACTTTGGGTAATACTGAGATTTTAACAATATTAAGTCTGCCACCCCATGAACACAGTGTATCTTTCCATTCCCGCCCCCTTGCAGCTTTATGGAACTATTCACTTACCATAAACCTCACCCATTTAGAGTACAATTGAATGTCTTCTTTTTCAATTTGTGTTTTATTGAAATGTAGCTAATATACCATAAAATTCACCCATTTAGAAAGTGGAAAGCACTATTTTAAAATATATTCACAGGATTGTGCAACCATTACCAAGATATAATTTTAGGACAAATTTAAATCACTTGAAAGAAAAACCCATACTCCATTAGCAAACATTGCCCATTTTCCCCTCATTTTCCCTAGACAGAAGCACCTGCTGATCTATTTTCTGTCCCTATAAACCTATTTTGGAGCCAGGTGTGGTGGCGCATGCCTGTAATCCCAGCACTTAGGGAGGCTGAGACAGGAGAATCACAAGTTCAAAGCCAGCCTCAGCAATGGTGAGGCACTAAGCAACTCAGTGAGACCCTGTCTCTACATAAAACACAAAATAGGGCTGCAGATGTGGCTCAGTGGTCGAGTGCCCTGAGTTCAATCCTTGGTACCAAAAAAAAAAAAAAAAAAACCAACTATTTTGGACACCTGATAGTAAAGGACTAGTATAATATGTGGTCTTTTGTAACTAGTTTCACTTGCAAAGTTTTAAAGGAAAATGTGTGTGCGTGCATGTGCATGTGTATGTGTGTGTGTGTGTGTGTAGTTCTGGGGATTGAGGCTCTTTACCACTAAGTCGTACCTCCAGCCCTTTTTATGAGACAGAGTCTTGCCAAGTTTTTCAGACTGGCATGGAACTTGGTAAATTCCTGCCTCAACCTCTTGGATTGCTGGGATTTTAGGCATGTGCCACCATGTCTGACAAGTTTCATGTATCTTGTGGCATGTATCAGAGTAAGTTTCTTTGTAGTGATGAATAATATTCAATTGCATAGTGAGATACCATGTTTTATTCATCTATCCATTAGGTGATAAACATTTGGGTTGTTTCTACCTTGGGGCTATCATGAATAATGGTGCTATGAAAATCAAGTTTTTGTTTGGATATATATTTTCTTTTAAAAAAAATATTTTTTTAGTTGTAGATGAACACAATACCTTTATTTATTTTATGTGGTGCTGAGGATCGAATCCAGTGCCTCACACATGCAAGACAAGCACTCAACCTGAGCTGAGCCACAACCCCAGCCCCGGATGTATATTTTCTTTTTTTTTTTTCTTATTTGTTTTATTTAGGCTTACATGTTAACAGTGCAATTTGATTCATTGTACATAGATAGAGGATAACATATTAATTCTCTAATTGTAAGTTGTATAGAATCACAACATATATGCAGTCATACATAAAGATAGGGTTATTATGGCCATCATATTCCACCACCTTTGCTGTCCCCATGCCCCCTCACCCCTCCCGGATGTATATTTTCAATTCAATGTTTTTTAATATATTCACAAGGTTGTGCAAACCTCATCAATTCCTAATCCTAAAACATTTTTGTCATCCAAAAAGAAACCCCATACCCATTAGCAGTCATTCCCCATTGCTAACTCCCCGCCCCAGAGATTTTCTGTTCCTGGATTTACCTATTCTGGATAGTTTGCACAAATTGAGTCATACAATAATGTGGCCTTTGTGCCTGCATTCTTTTATTTAGCATAATGTTGTCAAGGTTCATTCATGGTTTTTTAAAATAATTTTTTAGTTGTTGATGGATCTTTATTTTATTCATTTATTATTTTTATGTGGTGCTGAGGATCGAACCCAGTGCCTCATGCATGCGAGGCAAGCACTCTACCACTGAGCCACAATTCCAACACCAAAGTTCATTCATGTTATATCATGTATCAGTACATATTCATTTTTATGGCCAAAGAATATTTCATTGTACAAATACACGATGTTTATATTTATTCATTCATCAGTTGGAGGACATTTGAGTTGTTTTTATAAATAATACTGCTATGAACATTCATATACAAGTTGCTGTTGTTCTTTTTAGATAGACATGACAGTAGAGTATATTTTGACATAGTACACATACATGGAGTTTAACTTCCCATTTTCTTTTTTTGGTACTAGGGATTGAACTCAGGGGCACTCGACCACTGAGCCACATCCCCAGCCCTATTTTGTGTTTTATGTAGAGACAGGGTCTCACTGAGTTGCTTAGCACCTTGCCATTGGTGAGGCTGGCTTTGAACTCGCAATTCTCCTGTCTCAGCCTCCCTAAGTGCTGGGATTACAGGCTTGCACTACCTCGCCCGGCTTAACATCCCATTTTTGTGGTTGTACATCATGTGGACGTGTACAAGTTTTTGTGTGGGGTTATCTCAGATGCAGGTGTGTGCAAAGTCTTCTTCCTGAGACAGCAGTGGAGTTAATTCAAAACTAGGTTAGAAGAAGAATGCATGGTCTGATTAAGGTATTTGATTTACATTTTCTGCTTTCTCTTTAGTTGTCCTTATTTAGGCATTCCCAGAGAAGTAGCCTTCCAGAATCTTTTCATTTTTACCTTGTTGTATTATAATCCTTCAGAGGTGAAGGTCTGTTTCACCATAGGAATGTTTGCATTTCTTCATGACTTCAATTTATTCTCTACCTATTTTACTGTCCACACTGATAAAAAATTGAAGGGAAAAAGAGGGATAACATATCACATTGCCTTCCTTTCACTCCAACAGCATTAGATTCTGTAATGGCCTTTGTAAATTCAAAATATGGTTACCTGGGTAACCGTAATTCTATACATGAAGCTTCTATTATCTTTTTCTATAGTATTCGCTCTTCTGTTTCCATTTTCTTTCAAACAATCAACCCTTAACATGCAATGACAATACTCAAAAGGTAGACACTGGTAAATTTTAAGCAATTGCAGCTCTGCTTAAAGTGGCTTTATAAAAAAATTCATATTTTTAAACACATCTTAAACACACAAAATTGTTTTGAAGAGAGTAACAAAATTTTCTCACTTGAGAAGAATGACATATTGGTAAATAATATTTAAGCATATTTTCAGAAAAAGACCATCTACTATTGCATTTGATTTTTGTTTGTAAGGATAATGATGGTTTGTATTTATGTATTTTTATGAGTTCATTTTAATTATAATGAATAAGTTTCATTGTGGCATATTTGTACATACCCATAACATACTTTGATCATATCAGCTCACTCATTGCATTCCCTTACCTTCCTTCTTCTCCCTTATCGTCTTTTTCTTCTCTAATAGTCTACCTTCCACTTTCATGTCATCTTTTTTATCCTAGATTCCACATGTGAGGGAAAATATGGAATACTTATCCTTTTGAATCTGGCTAATTTCCCTTAACATGATGATCTCCGAGTCCATCCATTTTCCTACAAATCGCATGATTTCATTCTTCTTTAGGACTGCGTAAAACTCCAATGTGTATTTATACCACCTTTTCTTCATCTATTTATCCATTGATGAACACTTAGGCTGATTCTATAACTAGAGTATTGTGAATTGTGCTGCAGTAAACATGACTATGCAAGTATCTCTATGCCATGCTGACTTTAATTCCTTCAGGTATTGAGTTAGTCAGATTCTTGTTTCTGTATCCACAATACCTGAAAAAAATAACTTAAAGGAAAGAAAGATTTACTTTGGCTCATAGCTTCAGAAGTTTCAGTCTATGGTCAACCAGCTCCATTGTTTTGGTCCTGTGATGAGAAAGAACATCATTGTGGAAGGGCATGGTGGAGGAAAGCTATTTATGTCATGCTAGCTGGGAAGCAGAGAAATGAGAAGGGGCTGGGGGAAACATATACTCCCCAAGAGCATTCACACTCCCTTCAACTAGATCCTACCACCTACTGTTTCCACCAACTTCCAGCAATTCATTCAGCTATGAATCTGTCAATGAATTAATCTATTTATGAAATCAGAGCCATAATGATAAAATCACTTCCCCAAATCCCCACCTCTGAATATTGCTGCATTTGGGAACAAGCCTTCAACACATGAGCCTTTGGGGGACATTCCAGATCCAAACCATAACAGTTATAAACCAAGGACTAATGCTATAGTTAGATCACATGGTAGTCCTAATTTTAGTTATTTTTTTAGAAACCTCCATACTTATTCCCATAGTGGCTGAACTAATTTAATTCCCACCAACCATAGACAAGGGTTTCTTTTCCTTCATATGTTTGCAATATTTATTGCTTTTTGTATTCTTGATGCTAGCCATTTGGACTAGGGTGAGATGGAATCTCAATGTAGTTCTGATTTGCATTTCCCTGATCGCTAGTAACTTTGAACATTTTTTCATATAATTATTGGCCAATCATTGCAGCTTCGGGTAGCTGCAATGTTAAACAATATCCACTGATTTTTTTAAAAAGTATCTCTGATAAAAAGACTTCACACTGGGACAAGTTCTGAATCAGGTAAAACAGAAACTTTGTGAGTGAGGTATTCTAGGGAATTGTTAGACAAGTTAAATAAAAACAATTCTATAAAACATGGCTCTGAAAAATACTCCATCCTATTCTGATCCCTCCAGTAGCTGTCAATCTTCTGGTTTTCACTATGATTATAGGATGTTGGTTTTCAAAGCTGCTATACAGCTGGAGAGAGAGGTATGGGAATAAGAGAAGTTCAAAGCTTAGAAGAGTAAGTCATTTTTCTGGAAGATGTGCTCTCTATACTTTTGGAAGCTTTTGGTTAATTCCTAGAGCTCTGAAAAATTTGGTTTGGGATATTTTTAATGCTGGTGTACTTACTGCTTTTATGAAGAAGAGATATTTATTTTTTAGTTCCTTACTCCTTGAAGTCATCTAGATTTGAGAATTTAAAGTCAATTACTATCTCTTTGGCATCAAATGCTGTTAGGTCAACTCATACCATTTTCTAGGAATGAATAGATAAAAATATTGCATGTGTTATTTCTCAGCATAAAATGGGATTTCTGGAAGATTAGGCTACATGAGTCAGGATTCCTGTCTTTTGTATATTTACGTATATATCTCTTACTCATGAAACTGAATGTTAAAATGGCATTTCTTTGAGTACCAAGAATTGAACCCAGGGGCAGTTAACCACTGAGCAACATCCCCAGCCATTTTTTTAAAGTTTGAGACAGGGTTTTACAAAGTTGCCTAGGGCCTCGCTAAATTGCTGAGGCTGGCTTTGAACTTGTGAGCCTCTGAAGCCACTGGGATTACAGGCATGCACCACTGCACCCAGCAAAATATTTTTTATTTTGATACAGGGTCTCACTATGTTGCTTAGGGCATTGGTAAATTGCTGAGGCTGGCTTTGAAGTTGCAATGCTCCTGATTCATCCTCCTGAGCTGCTGGGATTATAGGTATGTACCACCATGCCTGGAAAATGGGAATTTTTATCTGAAAATTACTGCTGGAAACATACAGCAATACTAAATGGAACACCCATAATACTAAATGAAAATGTTAGATTACCTTATGAAGGACATACTCAATGCATTACAAAACAGATTCTGCAACCCCTAGCCCACCACCAGGCTCCATTATATATATAGGAAGATGACATTGACAGGGAAAGACAACTGATGAGTGAAGAATACTTCGAATATTGTCATAATACTGTTTTTTCCCTTCCCTACTCTTCCAATCTGCCAGTCAAATTAGGAGAGCTTCAAATGAACTAACTACTTTGAGTTTTTATATGTGCTTTGAAGTTAAGAAAACCTGAGGGCAGTGAATGAGGGTTGCCTAAGAAAGCAAATTCAAAAACTAGTTTGGGGGTTGGGGTTGTGGCTCAGTGGTAGAGCGCTTGCCTAGCACGTGTGAGGCACTGGGTTCAATCCTCAGCACCACACTAATTAATTAATTAATTAATTTTTAAAAACTTTGAGCCAGGCATGGTGGCATACACCTGTAATCCCAGCACTTTGAGAGGCTGAGACAGGAGAATCGCGAGTTCAAAACCAGCCTCAGCAACAGCGAGGCACTAAGCAACTCAGTGAGACCCTGTCTCTACATAAAACACAAAATAGGGCTGGGATGTGGCTCAGTGGTCGAGTGTCCCTGAGTTCAATCCCTGGTACCAAAACAAACAAACAAAAAAAACTAGTTGGAGCTGTTTGTGAGTACAAAGCAGAGAGAGATGGTTACAGTGGGTGCATGCTGAATTTGGTGGAGCAAAACTACAAGGTATTTACTATGGGCCAGAAAGTGTTGTAAGGAAGATATCCAAGCTTGAAGCTTCTTGAAAGTTCCCCTCCGAATAGTTTCGTATGCTAAGACAACACAATTCCAACCTTCAGAGTCTGGTAAATTGTGCAGTCAGAGTTGAGAGATGAAGAGAAGAACAGCTATCAAAGATAATTGTGTCATTAACAGAAACTGAGACAATGAGAGAGAAAATGGGTAGAAAAGATAAACGTTTGAGTGTAAGATTAGGCATCATTTTCATGATTTAGCATTCCAATGATTATTTCACATTAGTTAAAGGGGTCTCTGCTAGCTTCTTCCTATATGCTTATTATTTCCAAAGTATTTTTGAACAGTTAGCACCATTTTCATGGGACCTGGCATGCTTCATTAAGACTAAGAATCAGAAAGGGTAAATTGTAGTTCAAGTACAATCACTAAGTTGTAGGGCACCTTAAATAGTTTGTGCCTCAGTTTCTTCAGCATTAAACATAGATAATAACTGCCCTATCATCACATATGGTTATGGTGTGGATGGAAGGGGATGTAATGTAATTTTTGTGAAAGTTCTTTGAACAGAACCAAATATAAGATCTATATTGATTTGTCCTAGTCTGTTTTCTGCTGCTATAACAATATACCAGAGACCAGTTAACTTATATAGAGGGTTGTTTGGCTTACAGTTCTGGAGACTGAGAAATCTCAGAGCTTGCACTGGTATCTGTTCAGCATCTGGTGAGAGCCTTCGTGCTGCATCCTAACATGGAGGAGAACATCACAAGATGAGAAAGAACAAATGAGTCACCTCAGGTCTTTCTTTCTTATGAAGCCACCAATCTCATCATGGTACCTCACCCTGATTACTTTATCTAATCCCAATTATCTCCCAAAGGCACCACCTCCAGGTATCATCAATATATAAATTTGAGGATTAAGATTCTAGTACATGAAATTTGTGAGACACATTAATACCATTGCAGAAATCTATTTCTCATAATGAGTACATACCAGTAATCTAGCAGGATAGGGCAACAAGTGATAGAGCTCCAATTTGTATTCCAAGACAGGAACCTAATAGCCTCTGGTAGTCTGTAATGAAACAACACAAATAGACTATGGTCAGTACTCACCCAGAATAAAGTGCTTACTGAGATCGAGGCTCTGGAAGACTGCATAGTTTTTGGTCTAGAACATTAAGGAAGGGTAGGACCTAGGGAGAAGAGATGCTGTGTTTCACAACATCAGATAAATAAAAAAGTATAACCAATGAACATTCTTAATTTGTCATTTTAAAGCATGTACCAGAACTCAAAGATTTATTTGACTGTGCTCAATGAATCTCAACCTTAGCCAGAGAAGGCAGTTTTGTTTTTTGGGTTTTTTTTTTGGTACCAGGGATTGAACTCAGGGGTACTTGACCACTGAGCCACATCCTCAGCCCTATTTTGTGTTTTATGTGGCAACAGGGTCTCACTGAGTTGCTTAGTGCCTCGCTGTTGCTGAGGCTGGCTTTGAACTCGCGATTCTCCTGTCTCAGCCTCTCAAAGTGCTGAGATTACAGGCGTGCGCCACCGCATCCAGCTGAGAAAGCAGTTCTTCACTCCATGTTTGGTCTAATGAAACTGTTCCTCCTTTCCTGAAGGTGTTCCCTTTCTAGAGTAAGAAAATTCCTTTGTACTTCACATTTTACTCACTGCAGACCTATAACCAGAATTAAGCTTCACCATGTCTTAGGGGAATGGGCAAATGCAAACTCAGTATCAAATATGCTGAAAGAGTTGTGGGAATTTGTTAATTTATATGTACTAGAAACCTGGGTATTGAGGATTCTTTACCAAGAATGATGGAGTTTTTCCTTATTTTTGCTAGCTGGAGCATCAGGGTGTATTTCTATCAGTTTACTTGTCTGATTAACACAAATCTAAACTAGCTGCAGAGACCTTAGAAATTTAAGGTCTCTAATTAACAGAAATATAAACTACCAGGATGATGCAGAGGAAGGAATTCAAAGATTTTGTGAAGGAAGTACGCTAGTGTACATTTATCACATGTGATTCACCTGCTCACTCCCCTAATTGCATTCCCTGAAAGGCGAGCTGATTGACTCTTCACTAAGGACTTGAGACAAATTGGTGAGGTAAGCTCAAATAGCTTTTCATTTTTGTTGAATATAATGTAAAACTTTTAGAAGAGTTGCAAAACTAAGAATAACACAAAGAACACTCAAATACCTTCTACCAAAATTTATCCATTTTTAATATTTTACCTCATTCACTTTATCATTCATACACACACAAAATATATTTCTGTGTGTGAATACACACACACACACACACACACACACACACAATTTTTAGAGATTAAGTTACATACCCCTAAATATTTCATGGTGTATTTTCTAATAATAAGCATATTCTTTCACATAACCATAGCACAGTTTACAACTTTATTAAATTTAACATTAATACAAAGCTTTAATCTAATTTCCATGTTCCAATTCTGTCAATTGACCAATAATATCATGTTTATAACACCATTTTATCCTTTAGCACAGGATCTAGAATAGGACCAGGTATTTAAATGAGTTGCCACATTGCTTTAGTCTGAAAGATTTACAGTCTGTCTTTTTTTGACATTGAGGTATTTTAAAGAATACAGCCACCCCTTCCTTTTGCTTTAATAAACTCTTCCTTATTTGGAGTTCATCTGATATTTCCTCATATTTAGATTCATGTTATGCATTCCTGGCTAGACAACTACATAATTGATGCTGTGTCCTTCTTAGGACATAGTATTGGGAAGCATAAGATGTCTATCTGCAACTCCATGGGCGACATTATTTTTGATCATCCAATCAAGTTGCTTTCTGATTTTTCCACTTTATAGTTGTTATTTTTTTCGCCTTGTCAACTAATAAGTAGTCTGTGGGGTGACACTTTAAGAACAGTGCTAGAATTTTCTCTTCAGCAATATTTCCCCTTCATTTTAGCTTTGTTTCCCTTTTGTGTAGTTGGTGATTCCTGCCTAAATCAATCTTTACTATAATGGTTGAAAAATGATGATACTTGAGTCCTCTTATCTTTAAAAACAGATTTATTGGCTGGTTCTCTCTAGCTGTGGATGCTAGCGTGACATATCATAGTAGAAATGAGCTTGCTAATCTCAATGGGGATTAAAGAGAGCCTGGCATGACACTAGCTAGCTAGGGGCCGTGACCCAGCATAGACCTGGGATGGATGAGTACTAGGAAAGGCAGCAAGGCCTGTATGCTAATCAGAAATTGTGATTCACAGGAGTCATTGGCATTATAGCATTGAGCAAGGCCCCTAGGACAGAAATAGCTGGGCAGCCTGATGAGGTCCTTTTACAACTAAGAAACTCCTTGTTTAGTGAATGAAGATCTGACTTGATCTACCATAATAGTCATTGCCTTTCACCTAATTACCAGACCTAAGTAAATGAAAGACCAGATAACCTTTAGGAAAAACATTACAAGTATGTCTGCATTTTGTTCCTTGTTTTTCCTCCAGTGAGCCTGCAACCATTTTCCATGAGGAAGAGAAATATAGTCCAATGTCTGTATGCATGGGTTCTACATCTATGAATTCAACAAACTGTGGATCAAAAATACAGTTAGAGCTAGGAAGGATAAAGGTAGCAGACTAAAGGAAGGATGCAATTTCCAGTTGCTCTGTGGCTTGGTCTTCAAGCAGCCAAGAATACTGCTTCCCAGTGAGGCAGGTGACAGAGGGAATACACTGAATTTCAATATGAAAACCAGAGGCAGAAATTCAGATGCTTTGAACATAGAACAGGAAAGAATACCTTGGGAATCCAGCCAGAGCCTCAGCTCTAGCTCCTCTCCACTGTGGAGGGGAGGGCCAACCCAAGCACAAAGACTCGGTTTGGAAAGAAAATGTGGCACAGGGGAAGCTGTGTGACAGAGGGACAGTCTGCACAGGAGTAACTTAGAGGCAAGGTGGCTGGCTGGTGTGAGGGGTGCTCTGCAGAGCTGATAGGGATACGGCTGTCTCTGGGTGGTGCCAGAGCAGGTTTCTGATGGGGCTTCTAGGGTAGGAGCAGGGAGTTCATAACAAGCATTAACTGATCTCAAATTATACTACAGAGCCATAGTAACAAAAACAGTATGGTGTTGGTCTTAAAAACAGATAAGAAGACCGATGGAATAGACTGGAACATACAGAGACAAATCCACATGAATAGTTTGGGTTTTTGTTTTTATTTTTGCTTTTGGTACCAGGGATTGAACTCAGGGGTACTAGAACACTGAGCCACATCCCCAGCCCTATTTTGTGTTTTATTTAGAGACAGGGTCTCACTGAGTTGCTTAACACCTCACCATTGCTGAGGCTGCCTTTGAACTTGTGATTCTCCTGTCTCAGCCTCCCTAAGTGCTGGGATTACAGGCGTTTGCCACTGTGCCCTGCTTAAATACAGTTACTTGATCCTTGACAATGGTGCCAAAAGCATATGTTAGAGAACAAATAGCCTTTTTAACAAATGGTGCCAAGAAAACTGGATATCCATAGGCAGAAAAATGAAACTAGATCCCAACCTCTCACCCTGCACAAAAATTAACTCAAAGTGGATCAAAGACCTAGAAATTAGATCAGAAACTGTAAAATTAATACAAGAAAACAGAAGGAACTCTCCAATACATTGGCACGGAAAGTTTCTTAATAAGACTCCAAAAGCTCAGGAAATAAAACCAAAAATCAATAGGTGGAGTAGCATTAAATTAAAAAGCTTCTTCACAGCAAAGGAAACAGTTAAGAGTGTGAAGAGAAGTCTACAGAATGGGAGAAAATCTTTTCCAGCTAGTCTTCCAATGAATTAATAACCAGAATATATAAAGAACTCAAAAAACTTAACACCAAAAAAAAACCCACTCAATAAATGGACAAGCCAGTCATGGTGGTGCACACCTATATCCCCACCAACTTGTGAGCTGAGGCAGGGAGGATCACAAGTTCAAAGTCAGCCTCAGTAATTTAGGGAGACCCTATCTCAAAATGAAAAATAAAAAAGGACTGGGGATGTGGATTAGTGGTTAAGTGCCCGTAGGTTCAATCTCTGTTACTAAAATAAATAAGCAAAAGATCTCTTAAAGTGACAGTCTCAAAAGAAATATAAATGAGCCGGGCGCGGTGGCTCACGCTTGTAATCCCAGCACTTATGGAGGTTGAGAAAGGAAATTGCGGGTTCAAAGCCAATCTCAGCAACAGCAAGGCACTAAGCAACTCAGTGAGACCCTGTCTCTACATAAAACACAAAATAGGGCTGGGGATGTGGCTCAGTGGTCGAGTGCCCCTGAGTTCAATCCCTGGTACCAAATATATATATATAAATGGGCAATAAATATGGTTAAGATATTAGGTGTTCCCCAAAAGCTCATGTGTGAGACAATGCAAGACAGTTTTGAGTTGAAATGATTGGGTTATAAGAGGCTTAATCTTAATATGTTTATCCCCTGATAAGGATCAACTGGATGGTAATTGTGGGCAGGTAGGGAAAACCATACACTTATACATTGTTGGTGGGACTGCATATTAGTACAACTACTTTGAATAACAGTATGGAGATTCCTTGAAAGATCATGAATGAAACCATATGTCCCAGACATCCATTCCTTTGTATTTATCCAAAAGAACTAAAATCAGCATATTATAATCATATATGCATGCCAATGTTTATAGTAGCACAATTCACAATAGCCAAGTTATGGAAGTAGCCTAGGTATTCATCAATAGACAGATGGATAAAGAAAATGTGGTAATATAAGAAAGTAAAGTTTTACTAAACTATAAAAAAGAATGAAGTTAAATCACTGTTGGTAAATGGATGGAACTAGAGAACAGTGAACATGTGAAATAAGCTAAACTCAGAAAGTTGAGTTCAATGTTCTCTCTCATATGTGGAAGCTAGAGAGAGAAAAATAAAAAA